>CM062819.1:1388194245-1388452046 GCA_031772625.1 Pinus tabuliformis | reverse complement strand
TTAAATGTATTCTTGTAAACTATAAAATGAAAAGAAATTATTATTATTGGAGCATGGGTTTCATGCTCAAATGCTTTTATTTTATAGGTCAAGCACCCATTGAGTGCTTCTGGGTTGTCTAGGTCTAAGAGTCATTGTCATATATTGAAAACCCCAATGGGCACATTGTATCTTGCAAAGAAAATTATTTTTGTCTTTTAAAGTGTCAAAATACCCTCCAAGATCAAGTCGGCCTAAATGAAGAGCCACGTCTACCCTTGAAGAGGCCTATATATAGAGAGGAACTTGTCCTCCAAAGGATCATCTCACTCATCTCTCATTCTATGCGAAGAAGAGGACAAAGAAGAAGTCGAACGAGAGGACAAAGAGGAGGACAAAGGAAGTCGAAGTGTTTGGGCTAACTCTCTCCCATGCGCAAGTCGAAGCTAGGGTTTCTGCGCAAAGGTCATCTCTAGTTCGATCTTTGAAGGAGGAGAGGAAAGAAGTCAAGCGAAGGTTACTTAAGGCATCTCTCTAGCCCTAAGTCTCAAGGAAAGGCAAGCGAAGGGAAGAGGAAGGCTACAAGAAGAAGATCAAAGTTTTCTAGTGTGGCAGCAATAGTTGCTGGGGAGACAAGATTTCGGATTTGCAGTAGGAGGTCGAAGTTCTTGCACCAGGAGGCCGAGTTAGTGGTTGATCTTGATCTTGGAGGGTATTTGTCTAAGTCACTAGGTCTTGGTATTCGTCAATTGAAGGAACTTTAAGAAGAGAAGAGATTTAAGGGTTTTCCCCTCAACAGGAGGGGTTTTGGCCCTGGCTTGCAACCTATATACTGTGTCACTATTCTTATTGTTTTGGTAGCTGTTTGATGTATCTCACATTATAATAATAAGGAACAAAGCTAATAAGGAAAAGGTAACACAAGTAGTTATCAAGTTAAAGAGAATTAACATATTCATTGCCATAATAATTCTCAACATGGTATCTGAGCAAAGGTTGACAAAGGGCATCATGAAGATCTCCTCTATAATGAAGTTTATCAATAAGTGTTCCAAGACAGCAAGCCATCTCAAGGAAGGTATCAAGAAAGCATGGAGTCTCTTTTTTTCTTCAAAGAAGGTATCAATCAAGGAAAAGGATGAAGGTCTCTTCTCGGCTCTCTCTAGCACATTCCAAGATGAAGACATTTGGGTAATTGATAGTGGTGCATCAAGACACATGACTGGCCATTCCAAACAATTGAAGACCTTATCAAAAGGAAAATCCAACTATTCAGTGGAAATTGGAGATAACAAGACATATCTCGTAAAGGGTATTGGATCGACATTTATAAAGCTGGAAAATGAAGCAACATCCACCTCAACAACATTCTATTTGTTCCAGGTTTTCATAAGAACTTACTTTCCATTTCAAGCTTAGAAGATAAGGGTGATAGAGTAGCTTTCATTGATGGAAGGGTTGTTGTATGGAGTAAAGACTCAAGTATAGAACAAGTTAAAGTCATTGGCATTTGAGAAGGAAGACTCTACAGACTAATTTCTCTTGTGCCCAGCCCTAGTTCACATTGAAATTAGCCCATGTGAACTCTGGCATAGAAGATTTGGTCATCTACATTTCAAGATCCTTCCAACTCTAAGCTCCATAGTAGATGGAATACCTAAACTGAAGGAAGATCATGAAGGAGTATGTAAGGGATGTGCATTGGGTAAAAACACCAAGAGACCATTTGGAAGCAGTGCTTCATGGTCAAAAGAAATCTTGGATCTCATTCACTCTGATGTATGTGGCCCTATGACTCCTAAATCACTTGGAGGTCATCGATATTATGTCACCTTTATAAATGATCATTCAAGAAAGACCTGGGTTTACTTAATGAAAACCAAGGACAAAGTATTCACAAAATTTCAAGAATTCAAAGCTAAAGTGGAGAACCTTACAGAAAGAAGAATCAAGATACTAAAATATGATAATGGAGGAGAATATACATCCAAAGAGATTATAGCATTCTGTAAGGAGTTTGGGATTAAGAGGGAGCTGATAGTCCATATAATCCCGAACAAAATGGAGTTGTAGAACGGAAGAATAGATCCATTGAAGAAAGTGTAAAAGAAATGTTACATGATCAGGATCTACCTAAGTTTCTATGGGGAGAAGCCACGAAGACAATTGTTTACATTCAAAATCGAAGTCCCCATAGGTCCCTAGACAACAAAACTTCGGAGGAAGTGTTCACTGGAAAGAAGCCATCTGTAGATCATCTCTGGATCTTTGGGTGTCCTGTATATATCCATATACCAAAGGACAAAAGAAAGAAGCTAGATCCATCAGGCATGAAGGGAACATTTGTTGGGTATAGCAACTCATCGAAAGCCTATAGGATCTACATAAAAGAAGGACATCACATAGAAGTCAGTCGTGATGTATTTGATGAAAGCATAGCATTCAAGAAATCAAAGGAACTTTCCATAGACTTTGATGATGAATAACTTCCAGTATTTGAGGAAGAAGTTGACAAGGGAGAAGAAGAATCACACCATGAAGAAGGTCCTAGTGAGCCTGTTCAACCTATGGCCATCCCTGAAACAAGAAATAATTGGTTGAAATCTACACTACTTGATGCAGAAGGTCATGGGGCAACGAAAGGATCATTTAGAGAAAGCAAGAAACCCAAGAGATATTTTGGGTATGTTGCATACATGACAAAACTAATAGAAGCAGAACCATCCACTTTTGAAGAGGCTGTAAATAATCAAGAATGGAAAGATGCCATGAATGAAGAGTATCAATCTATAATGAAGAATGGAGTCTAGGAGATCGTACCTAGGCCTGAAGACAAATCTGTGGTTACTTCCAAGTGGATCTATAAGATCAAACATGTAGCAAATGGAAGTATAGATAAGTATAAAGCAAGAGTTGTGGCTAGGGGCTTCTCTCAACTAGAAGGCATCGACTATGAAGAGACATTTGCTCCAACAACAAGATATACAACGATTTGATCATTAGTCTCTCTGGCAGCATCGATGGGATGGAACATCCACCAAATGGATGTCAAGACTGCTTTTCTGAATGGCACAATAGATGAAGAAGTCTATATAGAACAACCCTTGGGATTTGAAGTTAAAGATAGGAAGTCATATGTGTGCATGTTGAAGAAAGAATTATATGGCCTCAAGCAAGCACCAATGGCATGGTATGCTAGAATGGATGCATACCTGCAAAGAATAGGCTTCACAAAAAGCTCTGCTGATCCAAACCTTTATATTAAGGTTGTAGATTGAGAACCTGTAATCATTCTTTTGTATGTAGATGATCTTCTCTTGATGGTTTTAGAAGGTCGAAATGAAGAATGTAAGACGCAACTAGCAACATAATTTGACATGAAGGATCTTGGGCTAATGCATTACTATTTGGGACTAGAAGTCTGGCAAGGACCTAATGAAGTTTATTTGGGTCAAGGAAAGTACGTGATCAAGACGCTGAAGAGGTTTGACATGATGGATTGCAAACCTATGACCACTCCGATGATCACAAACTTGAAGAGACTAAGGAGTTCTGAATCAAGCCTTGTGGATCCTTCCAAGTATAGGCAACTTATTGGCTCATTGATGTACTTGGTAAATACTCGACCAGACATATGCTTTACAGTAAATGTTCTCAGTCAATTCCAAGTGGAGCCAAAGCATGATCATTGGGTAGCAACAAAACATATTCTAAGATATCTGCGAGGAACCATCCACTACTATCTGAAGTATGATAGAAGGAATGATGTCCAACTGATTGGATATACAGATTCCGACTAGGGAGGCAGTGAGAAAGATGGAAGGAGCACTACAGGAGGATGTTTTAGTTTGGGATCCTCCATGGTCTCATGGATGAGCAGAAAGCAAGACACAGTTGCTTTGAGTAGTGCTGAAGTTGAATATGTTGCAACCTGTGAAGTAAGCAAAGAAGCAATATGGTTGAGGAAGCTGCTATCTGACCTGTTTGAAGGACCGATGAACCCTACAATGATACTTTGTGATAACACCAATTGTATACATTTGTCTGAAGATCCAGTGTTTCATGGAAAGACAAAGCATATAAACAAGTATCACTATATTCGAGAGCTAGTGCAAAATGGTGTGCTACAGCTAAATATATCTCCACTGATGAGCAGGTAGCTGACATATTGACAAAGTCACTTCCGAACAAGAAGCTTGTGTACTTGAGAGACAAGCTTGGTTTGGTTGATGTATCCTCCCTAATTGAGAGGGAGAGATAGACACTACATTCTTGTCTTCACTTGGGAAGAAAGAATGGAGGATTGGGTAACCATCTGGCATTCGATACTCTTTGAGAATGTGGTAGGGCATTCAAGACAAGAGTAGTCGTGGATCAATATTCTTTGAGGACTAGCTATCCAAGATAAGAATAGTCCAAAGGAAGGTCATACTCGGTGAACACCCGGGTGGAGTATGTACCTTGAGAGACAATGATGATGGTGTCTATAAATCATTGGTCTTGCCAATGTTGTGCTCTGATCTTGTGGAGAGATAGAGCTGTTAGTCAAGGCCTTGCTATGTGACAATGTTGGTTAAATATGATGCTAGACATATGGGTTACCAATCCGACTCTTTTTATGAGATCTCTTCAGATTGAGAATGACCATGTACCTCTTATGAATACTTCCCTAATTAAAAGGGAGTGTTGAAAAATGTGTAACTAGGTTTGGTCTTCATAAGTATGAAATGTATTCTTGTAAATCATAAAATGAAAATAAATTATTATTGGAGCATGGGTTTCATGCTCAAGTTCTTTTATTTTATAGGTCAAGCACCCATTGAGTGCTTCTAGGTTTTGTCCTAGGTCTAAGAATCATCGTCATATATTGAAGACCCTAATGGGCACATTGTATCTTGTAAAGAAAAAATATTTTTGTCTTTAAAGTGTCGAAATTCCCTCCAAGATCAAGTCAACCTAAATGAAGAGCCACATCTACCCTTGAAGAGGCCTATATATAGAGAGGAACTCGTCCTCCAAAGGATCATCTCACTCATCTCTCATTCTATGCGAAGAAGAGGACGAAGAAGAGGTCGAAGGAGAGGACGAAGAAGAGGACAAAGGAAGTCGAAGTGTTTGGGCTAATTCTCTCTCCCACGTGCAAGTCGAAGCTAGGGTTTTTGCACAAAGGTCATCTCTGGTTCGATCTTGGAAGGAGGAGAGGAAAGAAGTCAAGCGAAGGTTACTTAGGGCATCTCTCTAGCCCTAAGTCTCAAGGAAAGGCAAGCGAAGGGAAGAGGAAGGCTACAAGAAGAAGATCGAAGTTTTCTAGTGTGGCAGCAACAGTTGTAGCAGTTGCCGGGGAGACAAGATTTCGGATTTGCAGTAGGAGGTCGAAGTTCTTGCAGCAGGAGGTTGAGTTAGTGGTTGATCTTGATCTTGGAGGGTATTTGTCTAAGTCACTAGGTCTTGGTATTCGTTAATTGAAGGATCTATAAGAAAAGAAGAGATTTAAGGGTTTTCGAGGGGTTTTGGCCCTGGATTGCAACCTATATACTGTGTCACTGTTCTTATTGTTTGGTAGCGGTTTGATGTATCTCACATTATAATGATAAGGAACAAAGCTAATAAGGAAAATGTAACACAAGCAACTATCAGGTTAAAGAGAATTAACATATTCATTGCCCTATAGAATTCTCAACAAATCCTCCGGTGTTATACTCCTTCGTAACTGATGTCCCCACAAGCAATTCGAACCATTCCTATGCCTTGGGAAGAAACACATACTAGCTGAAATAACCTGCAAATACGCCCAATGGAAACTTTGAATCAAGCTCCCAAATTGCCTCACTGGGGAGACACTCGAAGTTTTCCGAACTGAGGGTGGAATTCGCGCTTGGAAATTCGTTGTGCTAGATAACACGGTTGTCTTGGATAAGCAGCTCAAGAGAGCTAATATTAAATTGTCAAATGATCAAAGATACCAAATGGAGGCCTCCAAGTTCTATTTATCATTGTTGGCCCTCTCTCCCTTGGTGGTCCCCACCTTCAATAATTTGCACCCCTTCCTTTCTCTCTCTTCTCACTAGTGCAAATTGCCTCTTGGGTCGAATTTTCTCTCCTTGTGGTCCCCACTCTCCACTAAGGCCGTAATTTTCCTTTTTCCTCCTAAGTCCCAATGCCGAAAATGTTTCCCTTTTTCCCAAAATTGTCTCTAATGCGGAAAATCAAAATTGGGGATATTACAGTCCTCCCCACCAAAAATTGCTTGTCCTCAAGCAATGCCTGAACAAGCACCCTCTCGATCAACTGACCCAAATTGTTACTGCAAACAATACGAGGGTCCCAAATGTGCCACTGAGTCATCTTTGATCTCTGCACCGTTTTGCCATGGGGAAATCCCTTGATACCAAGGATCCCAAACCATCCTGATCAGGATGAAGCATCCCTGGCTCGAATCATTGTCCGATTCAACATAGGTACCAAACGCCCTCTGCTTACTGCCACTAAGTAGAGCATCATGATAATGTAGGACTCTATCCAACTCCCCATGAAGCTACCCTACCGAGTAGTCCACCTCATGCACTCCAGGAGTAAACTCTTGAAGATACAACCCAATCCTTGTGAGGATGAAGTCTCTCCCGCATGAGCTTCCTACTGAACAACCTGCCATGCTAATGAAGTTTCCCATGTCTTTAGCGAGTCACTAAAGCCCAATGGAAGATCTGAATGATGTTCCCCTGTAGTAGCCAGCTCATCCCTAAAGGTCGCTGAATTGTCAAGTACTATGATGCCCGGGTTCCATGCTAGTCTCAGAAGGGTGCCACAATGTTGTCGCTGCACCACTTTGATTCTAACAGGTTGTCCATTGGGCACACACTATATCCTCCTCCCTTGAAGCCTAGTGGTGAAATATTGATGAAGGCCAAGCTCATCCTGCCCAAGTATCTCTATGATGTCAATATCTACCCATCCATTGCTAATCCCGATCCTGAACTACAACTAGAAAAACCTGCCTCGCCATACAATGGAGGCCTCAGTGATCCCCATGTGTCAACCCCAAGTGAGTTAGATCACCCTCTGCTCGGTCCTGCTCCCTATGAAATGGAGTGGCCTATTAGCCAATTGAACCCTGGATCCATAATCAGATATGTTGTGGCATAGTCCTAACGACTACTGAAATCTACTTGCCCCACGTCTTTTCTACATGCGTGCAATCGATATAGGATCCACACAACATGAATCAATCTAGTGCATGCAAAACTGCCTTGTGCTTGCCATACCACATCGTGGGATCTACTATCCTGTCTCCTGAAAGTGCACCTCGATGCTGCTTGGAAACTAAACATTTGCCTAAAAGAAAGGTCAACCACCTGCTATATATGTTCTTATGACACCTCAGAGTGCCTCGCCCAAAATGTGTCACTCATCCCCTCAAGTGTGAACTCAAGGGTGGAAAATATACAACTACATCCGCAACAATCCACGCACGCCCTAAACCTGTACTTGTCAGCTTGTGACCTGACCCAATGCCATTACTGGTAAGTCTCTCCTTAGTGCATCGAGTCCCATCCAAATATCTTAGGTGAGCTCCCTGCACCTTACTGCTTTAAAGGGAAACAACCAAATCATCTATGCCTACAGGCGATGTAGAAGAGGGACAAGCGTATGAGTTCCCATAGATACCCTCAAATGCCACTCATTTGTGTCCCCGTTGATCTTGGGTGAACTACACCCAAAGGTGTGCCTGGCGTCCCCATCCCTAAGTCGCCTTTGAGGCAACACTCCAAGACCCCGTTGTGCAGCACCATAAGCCACTTCATACCACCAAGTATCCCTGTACTACTTGACATGCCACTATACACTGTGACCTATCCCTGTACACCATTGGATACCCCCGACCACTATTGTACCACCCTGTACCGTCTCGTACCCTACTTGTGTCATTGTACAGGGCACTCCCTGCATGTACTCAATGCAAATTGAGTTGCTCCTGCTACTCCATAGCACAAACGAACACACTTCGACACACCACCATGCATCTCCATGCCCACCTGCAAACCTTTGCTCAACATTATACGCTCGTACACACCATTGGATGCCATGGCCTAAAGCTGAGACAATGCACATCGGTTTGCACCATGCCGACATCACCACCTCCACCGTCGCATCACCATACCCTCTAATGCATGGATTCTCCCTCCAAATCCTCCCTGAGGGACCCGAGAGGTGAATCTCCCTATGTACTAGTAGCGATGCCACCACTGCTCTACTACTTTGTGTCCCCTGTGCACCACATAATTGTGGATAATCCCTAACCCATACAAGGCACTGTCTGGTGGCCTGCCAATGCCACCTCTTCTGACAATCTCCTACCAAAGTGTGTGGATCATCCATGACCCCATGCACAACCAACATACCCAGATGACCCATGGAGTCCCCTCATAAACTAACCGACTACTGGTGCTGATTGAAACTCCCCTAGCGAATGCACGCGCTCAACCATTGGGTCAACTATGCCACCGATGCCGTAGTCAATCTGCGTATCTGGTAAATGGTAGGTAGTCCCACCTGGATCCAATGCCAACCTGGGCCTCCGGTATCCCTGATGCTTGAACGCGCCTGCTGACCCTCACTTCAGTCTATGATCAACTCCATATGTCTCGCCCACTCCACTGGGTACCAACTCAGAATCTCTCGCCATCCAACCCCAAAGGAAGGATCAAAAGCACAAACTCCTATACACAGAGCTAGCCCCCCATCTTACGAATGTTGCCCCTGTGCAGCTCATGTCATCTCATCTCACTGATCTGGTTGTCACATAAAATCTGTCTAGGTGACATGGCCTCTCTCTCACCAACGTGCAGAGGCAACCTACTAGTGCTACAAGCCCCATCTATGTATGTTTGAAGAGGGTTGCTCCGATGCTCCAATGTGCACTCTAGTTGTACCATTAGGGAATCCAATTGTTCCCAATGTGAGTCAGTTTGGCCACTGACTTGGCACAAACCGCTCTCATGCCCTCCAACTCTCATTCTACTGCAGAATGGCCTCTCGCATTGCCATGCCTTCCTTTTCAATGCTAGAAGGTCGTCCTGGAACTGATGAAATTGTTGTGGGCGACCATCATCTAACACCACTGTATCTCTTGACACATCATTAATGGTGGATACCTCGATGCCTCCTGGCACCTCATCAATGGTGGATGTCTTTTGGCACCTCACCAATTTGTTGTGCGTTGCTATCACCTAAAAACTCGGACACGGCCCCAGAGATCTCATCAATGGATACCTCAAAAACGGATGGCACCTCCTCAATGGTGGACACCTCTATGTCTCCTAGCACCTTGTCAATGGATGGCCCTATGGGTGTACGCTTTACTCTCTTGCTCAAAGTGTCAGCCAGAGGTATCAAAGGAATCTCCAACAAGGGTGTTTCCTTTGTCACGCTAAGTATATCTATGCACTCTTCACAACATTACATGCCCTCGGCCTTGTGCTCAACCTCCTCAGGCTCCTGATATCTAAAGCTAGGTCTCCACTGTCAAAAGCGCCTCCTAGTCTCACCCTCTAATTGTTCCTGTACTACCTGCTCCTTTTGAGGAGATCTGGTGCCCTGATTCTGTCGACTTTCCCCACATGGTGTAGATGGCTGCACCCCCATGGCTTGCACACCTCTAGTGTCTCTACTGTAAGGATGAGGATGGATCTGGTCTATTACCTTCCTCAACTGAGGAAACCTCTCATCGTTCTAACAGATTCCACCCTAGAATTCCTGCATACTAAATCCTTATTGAGCCATGGGTTTGTCTATGGTTTCACCCGTCACTGTGCATACATTCCCAAATCTTCCATGATCTTGCTGGCTACCCCACAACTGGCCAAGATCATGCTCTGATACCACTGTAATATTCCGAGCTAGGAAATTACAACAAATAACAGATGCATGAACTAAACCACAACAACAAAAATCTGAACAAGAGCACAAATAAGAAAATCCCAAAATCTGGGCAATAGTTCTGAGCCATTTTTTTAATTATGCATGGAAAATCAAGTACAATAGGATGAAATCTATAGAACCTAGGCTTGCTACAACAAGCACTGCAAAACCCAGGTGAGAATGTGTAGGATCAGGTGCTGGAATTGGCCCAAATTTGTAGCTTGAACTTGCCCAAAAACTCTGCTGCTGACTATTGAATGGAACTGGTTGTCTTGCTTAAAATAATGCCCGGAATGCTATGAAATTTCAGCCGTGAGTTCTTCTCCTCAAACCCGAAAATACCAAAACAAGGTTTGGCCTATCTCCAAGCCAAAAATTGAATCCACAAAGTGATGCAAATTCCCAGCTAATTAGCAATTCGCCCTGCTATAAGAATGAGGATTTCATGCCTTAATATCGCTTGGAAAATTCTATATAATTAGTCAAAGACTCCTCTCAATAAACCCACAAAAACCAGAAAGGGTTTGGGCTAAATCTATTGAACCTGGTGATCCCCAACAAATGCGAATTGCCCAATTTGGCCAGAAAACGCCCTACAATACTGATACTGCTGAATTAAGCCCACATCCACCAGAAACCTCTCCCAACTTTGGCTAAATTCTCCCTGAGGAATACCTCCAATCTCCGACCCTTATTCTCTCCTCAACCTCTATTCCACCAGCCCCTGCGCAAGCCTGCCTGGAGACCCCTGCACACTTCTAGAAATGCAGAATTTCGGCCCAAGAATTCTCTCAAACTCAACCCTGCTAATCCCCACAAAATCTCCTGCTAAATTAGGGGAAAACCTCTATAAATCCTTCGGTGTTCTACTCCTCCGTAACTGATCTCCCCACAAGCAATTCAAACTACTCCTGCACCCTGGGAAGAAAACGTACCAGTTGAAATAACCTGCAAATATGCCCAATGGAAACTCTGAATTGAGCTCCCCAAATTGCCTCACTAGGGAGACACTCGAAGTTCTCTGAAATGAGGGTGGAATTCTTGCTCAGAAATTCCTTGTGTTGAACAGCACAATTGTCTTGGCTAAGCAGCTCAAGAGAACTAATGTTAAATTGTCAAATGATCAAAGATACCAAATGGAGGCCTCCAAGCTCTATTTATAATTGTTGGCCCTCTCTCCCTTGGTGGTACCACCTTCACATTCACACCCCTTCGTTTCTCTCTCTTCTCACTATTGCGAATTGCCTCTTGGGTTGGATTTTCTCTCCTTGTGGTCCCCAATCTCCGTTAAGGTCATAATTTTACTTTTCCCTCCTAAGTCCCAATGCCAAAATTGTCTCTGATGCGGAAAATCAAAATTGGGGGGATTTACACTCCAACACCTCTTTGCAGAAGAAGTATTTACCACCTGTGATAGCAATCGCAATGCCAAAGTTTGTAGAAGTGGAGTAGCACCTCCATGCATGTTCCTCCACCCAAGAGGAGAAATTCTCTCGATTGTTAATTGCAAGATTGCTCCCAAATGGACGCATATAGTTGCTTAGTTATTTCCGTAGCATGATAGACTCCTTGTCATTAGGGACTAATTTATTCAATGCTTTCATATAACCAAATAGAACTTATCGATCTAGGTGTGGTTTCCTCCTGTCCCCCCCCAGGTGCTGGTGTTGAAAACCATGATGGCTGATAGTATTTTGGTGTTAGAACATATGCTAAGCCATGCAGTGGAATGTTTAGCATTTCCCATCGTTTTTACACCTATGCAGAGTATAATTGTACAAGGTGATATCTCTAGGCTCAACAATGTCTTTAATATGCCCCAACATGTTATCCATTTGCTCATACACCTCCCTAATTATTCGCTGATCTGAATCTACAAACTTAATAATGTAATAAATTGGTTTGGTGAATTGCAAAACATATTTAATGTGACCAAAAGTAACTGTCAAAAATAGTTTCCTTGACTAAATTAGCACCATCTCTATTATTGTTAATGTCATCCCATGATTCGCATGTCACCATTTTAGTTAAAGCTTGTTTCACCTTCACTAGCTGCCTAAAGGTGAGGTAATAATTGACAAATCTTGTTTTTGAAAGTTGAAGCAACTGCAACTTAGAGTAAGTGCCATAAAAGTAATTTACCCTTATATGTCCTATGACAAATTTAATGGGTTGCTTCCATTTCTTGTAAAGTTCATTAATCCATCCACATTCTCTATGCTTCACAATGTCATGCATTAAAAGGTTCAATGTGTGCACTAAGCACCCATACCAAAAGATGTGTGGATGAGTATGCTCAATAATTTTTCTTGTTGCCTTACAATTTGCTGCATTATTAGTGATCACTTGAACCACATTATTAGGATGATAGGATCAACATCTTTGATTGTTTTCAATAGGAGATCTGCGCTGTTTTGGGAAGTTGCATTGATGGAGGAGGAGTCATGACTTGCAAGAAAGACTTCATCGCTAGCAAAAACTCCAAGAACATTTATCAAATATTGGTTTCTATCATTGGTTCAACCATTTAATACAATTGATACCCCACAATGCACTCACTCATTTGTAAAATGTGTCAAAGTTCTTTGAACCTTTGCTTTTTCTCTTTCTAATAACATAGTTCTAGCTTTCTCATAGTTGGGGCTCTTGTATCCCTTTGGGGCTTCATTAATGGCCTTAACCATATCATGCCAATAGGGAGAGCAAAACACATTGAATGGTACACCGCAAGCACAAAGAAACTGAAACACCATTCCATCCACGTCATCCATCCCAACAACATTCAAGAAATCTGCTATTGTTCTTCTATTTTCAGGGGTTGTAGAAATACCATGAGGAGATAAGATACTAAATCTAGAGGTTGCATTTCCACTTGATTCAGAATGAGATTTTTTATTTTTTGTTTTTCTTTTGTGCAACCTCCTCTATTTGGACTTATTTTCTCCTTCGTTCCGTTGAAAAGTTAGGGCATTGAGATCCCTACAAGACCTTTTTTTTTATCATTGACGATTACCCCACAAAGATACCTCCTCACGCGTGTATATGAACCACTATATGGTTTTCCTCCATGACAACTATGAGGGCACACAGACTTGTAGCTTCCACAACCTCTTCCCCCTCAAGTTTTGTCACATAATTCCACAAGGGTGTCAATGCAGCTTTCCCCTCTTGCATTTCAATGTCCTCTTCATCCCCTTCCTCTTCAAACCCTTCCTCCTCATCATACATTGGGTCACTCATATGGGGACCACTATCCTCTTGTTCTTCTTCCCTTCTATTCCTACTCCCCAACACCATCATGAAAACCAAAAGTGGAATGATACATATAAGCCAAAAGAACACCATTTTGAAATATGAATATAGATGTACAACTTGCAATGAAATGAGCAAGAAGAAAGAATGGGAAAAAGTAGGAGAGGGAGGAGGAAAAATACAAACCATGACAAAAAAATGAGGGAGTTTAGGGTTTGTACTTACATATTTAGCTCTTGTAGATGGCAACCTTTCCTTTTTCCTCCAAGCTCCTCCTCCGTCACTCCTCCTTGCTCCTCCTCCTCCACTCTTCTAAGCTCTTCTCAAACCTCTCTTCTCCAAGGTCTCCAAAGATGCAAGAATGAGGAAAAGAGAGGGGGAAATACCTTTTAACCCAATCCTATCCTTTCCCTAAGTCACAATAAACCCATTTTAACCCCACTCCAACCCAACTTAAGTCAATATTTTTTTCGTTTTTTAGAAATTTGGTCCCCATGGGACCGTCGTCTCGCTCCAAATCTGCTCGTGATCTGCACGGATTCGTGCTCGAGCCCCCACAGATACGTGGCGGATCCTTTCCTGGATTCACAGATTGGGAATTCGGAACTGCGGATCAGGCCTGCGCGGTTCCGGATTTCCAGGAATCGCTTGGAACTGTGGAACCGCGGATCTGATTTTCGGATTTGCTGTTTCGTCAGAGGATTGTTCTCAGATCCGTACTGGGTGCGGTTCTGGGCTTAGATCCTTGGGGGAGAAGGATCTTGCAACATTGGTGCCACCACCTCCAGGGCATCCAACTCAGCTAGATTTCAGCACTGGGGCTCCAGGAATTCCCATTGCTATCTTGGGTATCCATTCTCTAGACTAACTCCTTGACTAATTGGCTAACTTCTTCATAGTGCCAACATCTTTCTTTTTATATGCATGTCTTTTTCTTAGCACTTGGCACACCCCAAAGTCACTTGTCTTTTTATTCATCCATGGAGTCTTAACCTCGATACTCATTTCGTCTTCCAATCTGCAGCGATAATGTGTTTATTACATGCATGTGTTGTCATATTTACAATTCCAGGCTTTCTAGCCTCAAGACATGTATAATTAGAAACATGCGCACTCGGGCATACCAACCCCCAAAACACAAAACCCACATGTACATGGGCACAACATCCCCTTAAAACACAAAAACACTCATGCACACATGCATAACTACCCTTAAAAGAAATACTTGGCTTGACAACCTAATTGACATGTTCCAACTCACCAGCCTAAGTTTCTCATGTACATGTTATTTACAATCCAGGGGTCAAGTAGGGGTCTTACATTCCCCTTCCCCTTATTTAGGTACTGTCCTTAGTGCATTATATATACACATATATACAAGTTTATCCAAAAATATGAGGGTATTCTTCCCTCATTACATCCTCATGCTCCCATGTAGCATCTTTAGGACTGAAATGGGTCCACTGCACCTTTACCAAGGTGGTGGCTCGATTCTGAAGCACCTTGACTTTCTCTTCCAAAATCCGCACTAGCTCCCTTGGGCTCCACCTAAATCATATTCCAATCAACTACATGGTTAGCATTAGGAACATACTTTTTAAGCAATGAAATATGAAAAACATTATGAATGTGCATGGATGCTGGCAATGCAATCCTATATGTAATTGGACCAATCCTCTTCAAGATTTCAAATGGTTTGCAATATCTAGTTGCCAACTTTGCACAATTACCTAATCTCAAGGAGCTTTTCCTTGCCTTCACCCTTAAGAAGACATGATCGTTGATTTTAAATTTTCTGTTTAACTTGTTCTAATCTACATAGTTTTTTTGTCTATTCAGGGCATCCTTCAGATTCAGTTTAATTTTTATTACTTGCTCTTCCATTTCCTTGAGCAAGTCAAGGTCAACAATGGCCCTGTCAATTTGATTGTTTCAAGTCATTGGTGTGTTGCATTTCTTGCCATACAAGGCTTCAAATGGGCTCATCTTCAAAGATGCTTGGTACCCATTATTATAAGCAAACTCCACCAAGTGCAAATATTCCTCCCATTTCGATGGTTTTTCCATCACATACATTCTCAACATGTCTTCAATAACCTGATTGACTCTTTTCATTTGATCGAATCTGGATGGTATGATGTTCTAAAATTTAAATCAGTTTCAAATCCCTTAAATAAACCTATCCAAAAATTGGATGTAAACTTGGGATCTTTGTCTGAAATAATTGCCTTGGGCACACCATGCAACCTGACAATTTCCCTCATATAAATCTCAGCAACATTGGCTTCCTTGTGTGTTGACTTCATTGGAATAAAGTGGGCAGCCTTGGTGAGTTTATCCACCAATATCATTATGGAATCATGTTGCCTCACTGTTCTGGGCAAATTTGTAATGAAATCTGTTACCTACCAAAATGGATAACCCCATAGGAGAAAACTTTTCTCCTACATTTGATAGCCAACCAACCAACAACCCTTAACAACCACTATTTGATAATGATATGCCATGTGCCTTTGCCATCTGCATCAACCATATGCCTCTCCCCATTCGACATTACTACTTGGATGAAGGTGGGCTGCTATTCAAAAGGTACTTTGATCATTTTGCAATCAGGTGCTTATACTTGTTTGTTTTGGGCATTTAGTATGGATAAAGGGGTGATTTGGAAGATTGATTGATTTTGACTGTAAATTTATTCTCTCACCTTACTAGGGGGGTTAATCTTTAGCCCTAGTCCAGTGGGACCTCCCTTGAGGCCTTAGGGTTATAGGAGGGGCACTACTTGGAAAACCTGAATTGAGATAGTGTGTTCATTTTCACCTACACCATAGTTGACATTTTCCATGACACATTACAAGCCCCATATGCCACCTCCATTCTTCGGGTCTAACTTGTCATTGGTTCATTAGGATTTGGCACCCTCATGTCCACACTCCTTGAGTAGGGCTGAAAAACATTTCCCTGGAGGTTGATGCAACTAAAAGAATGAAAAAGCATATCATGGCCACAACAAAATGAAAAGGAAGAAAATCAAAATGCAAAATATGGTTGGGACAAGTTAGCACGTGGACAAAAGCCTAGCATGAGCTCTACTCTCTTCATTAGCCATCACCCGGTTCTTGAGCACATGATGCTCCTTCACATCGTCCCAATCCTGATGAGCGATGAACTGTCTCATCTTAAGGGGTAATATAAAATACTACATCATAAAGAGGAAACTCTAACCTTTGAGCTATGCATTGTAATACAAATTATTATCAAGAAGAAGTAAAAGGCACACTAGAAGTGTGGAAAAGGCAAGTCGAGTAGGGTAACTCCCATTCATACGCTTAGGATGTGGACTCCCCATCCACTAGTCCCCTTGAGCATGACACTTGGTCATGGAGCCCTTTTCCTTTCATTGTCATGCATTTTCACTAACACCTATTGATTGAGGGGTTGACCTTAGAAATTCCACTTCCCCTTGAGGGTTGGAAGCACCTAATAGGGTTGACCATTAGCCACCTCTATCAAGGTAGGGAACACCTTTATGGGACTTGGTCTAGTTAGATATCAGAAGGTGATCCTTATTTGAAGTATTAATATGCCCTTAACATCCAAGTTTGGTTCACTTAGATGCTCATATGATCTTAGTCTTTAATGGATGGTTACTTTCACTTGAGTTCATGTTTGGTTTTATTAGGTGGTCCACAGTAGCCCAGGCCTTAAGGGCATCCACTCCATAAGTACCTAGGCCTTTTAGAGACATAGATGGCTTATCCGATGCAACACTGAGAGAGTTGGGGCTCTTGGTGTCTTGAGCAAATGTTACATGTCCCAGAGCACCCTTAGGACCTAAGACATTGGTCTACTTTGACCCAACATAGAGGATTCTTGATGATGGCACCACTAGACCCAACATGCCCCCAGGTTGGCCTTGACACTACCTGATGGGTAGGCCATGATTCAAAGCCTAGATGAGGATGGTCTTCCATTGAGAGACTAGGGAGGGCTTGTTGCACTTGGAGAAACCCTAACACTAGAGAGAGGAGGCCATGTTTTGATAGTTGGAGACCCATGGAGATGATATGTAGACACCCTAATTAGATTTGGGACCCTAGAGGAGGATTTGAGGGATATTCCTCAAATTTTGGATGATTTTGGCACTATGACACTTTTCCAGACCTCATCACATCATGACATGGCATTTGGAGCCCTAAAAGGGCATGACGTCAGCATTTCTTGAGGCTACGACTCACACGTGTGGGCAATTATGGCTTGTTTTATCATTAAGCTAGTGGGTTGGCTTGTAACCCAAGTTTATTTCATGTCAAACTTGTTTTAGGGGCTTCATTAGTTAGAATTTATTGAGGTAGACCTCATATAAATAGAGGTCACCTCATTTTCATTTCTCATCATCACTTGTGGAAAATTCAACCTCCTTAGAGGATTTTGGCCTAGCTGAAATTGTCTTGTATACTTGTGGAGATGTGATCTATTGTGGAGATTTTGCTTTTGGAGACATTCTCTTGTTGTGGAGACATCATTTTGGGATAATAAAGGATTGGTTCATGCATTTCTTGTAAGTATTCTACATGTTGATTATCTTTTTATGGCTATTGCATGGAATGGTTATTGTTAGGGTTTCTATGTGCTAGTTTTATTGAATATTTTTCTATGAAATCTTAGCAAAGTATTGTATGCATTACCCTAAAAGAATGTGTGACAATCCCTTGAATGAATCTTCATGTTAATCTTTCTTCAATGATTTTATCCCCTCATAAAATGGTAGCTAGGGTTTGTCTCACCCTTACTCCATACTAGAGTTTGATTTTTCCATTAGTAAGTCTCCTTTTAGACTCCAACACCCAAGGATATAGCACTGGCCATTTACATAGGTGATCAGACCTCATAAAAGCATTTTTCAAGCAACCTTTCTCTCTCTTTCTTACATTTTCGGCCCTTTAAGGTAAGTTGTTAGGCTAGGGCTAGGGTTGAGTTCAACTAGGAGTGTGTTGGCATTTGGAAAGGTTAATCACGTGGGCTAAGCATCAATGCATCAAGTTCCATCCTTTTCCATGGAAGATTCTTCCATTTTAGTGTCGATGTCACAAGCCCTAGTTAATTTTGCCCTAGTGTAAATGCTAACCTAATCCTAGGATCCAACTTGGGGCTTGTTGAAGGCTTGCTGCTCCATTATTGATCATACCTGTCTTTTTAAGCCTTTTTTTGGCCTTATGCACCTTGGTAAGCCTTTGTCCTTGCCTCTTTAGTAAACCCTAGGTTATATGAGCCCTAAATAGGTCTCTTGGAGGGCACACTTTGCCTTGACTTTGTTGATTGAGCCTTCTCCTTAAGCTGAGTGTCATTCCTGAGCTTATCCTTGTCACCTCTAAGTCTTAGAATTTGAATATCTATTAGGTGACCTATATAGGGAAGCCTCCTTGTGGTGAAAGTCCATTGAAGAGGAGGAGGTGGTGAGTGTGGTGATAGTGGGCCTCCACCACATAGTGTTGTCCCTTATTCTGGCTCTAGTCTTGTGAAGCCTCTCACAAAACCTGCTAGATTTTGAGGCAAGAAAATTGATGGAAACAATTTCCCATTTCCACTCAGGAATCGGTATGGGCTGTAGCAATCTCACTGAGTACCTATGTTCAGTTTTAACCTTTTGGCATTCCAAGCACCTGACTATATAATCAACCACTCGTTTCTTCACACCTGGCCAAAAATATTGTTTCTTGATTGCTGAGATTGTCTTTTGGTACCCTGGGCGACCAGTATAAGGTACTCTATGCATGCATCTCACTCAACACTAAATTTTTCAGCCCCTGAGAATTTGGCACATAAATCCTGCCTTTATACAAAAGGACTCCATCTTCTTCTATTTCATAATCCCTGTACTTGGGATGCACTTTACCTTGTTGTAGGTTGCTTTTCATTTCCATGTACCACTGATCTGATTTTCCAGCCTTTGAAATTCTGATATTTAAATCAGATTTGCATACACTTATGTCTGTAGCATGCATTGTATGCACCCTTCTGTTGAGTGCATCGGCCACTTTATTTTCCTTACCCTTTATGTGCTTAATTTCAAAATCATAATCAACGATAAATTCCAGCCATCTAATTTGTATGGCATTTAATTGTGACTACCCAAATGAATGCTTCAACCCATTGTGGTTAGTTCACAATTCAAATATCTGTCCTAAGAGGTAGTGTCTCCACATTTTCAAGGCATGTATAATGACTGCCAACTCCAAATCATGAGTGACATAGTTTTTTCATGCTCTTTTAGCTTCTTGGATTCATAACATATCACATGCCCATTTTGCATGAGAACTCCTCCAAGTCCTTTACATGCATTTGTGCACACAAGGAAGTCTTCATTTGGATCAACTATCTTCAATATAGGTGCACTTGTTAACAACCTCTTTAAATGTTGAAAGGCCTCTTCACATTTATGGGACCATTCAAATTTCACACCTTTCTTTTGCAAGAAGTAATAGGATGGGCTATCTTCAAGAGTCCTTCAATAAATCTTCTATAGTAGCCTACTAAATCCATGAAATGCCTCACCTCTATCGCATTTTTGGGTGCTAGCCACTCTTTGATTGCTTTAATATTTTTTGGGTCTATTGTTATCCCCTCCTTTGAAATAATATGACCCAAATAATGAATTTTTCTTTGATAAAATGAGCACTTACTCAACTTGGCATATAACTGATGCTCTCTAAGTACCTATAGCACCATCCTTAAATGTTGTTCATGCTCTTCCTCAGATTTGGAATATACTAGGATATCATCCAAAAATACAATAACAAACTTATCCAAATAATTCTGGAAAATTCCATTCATGAGGCACATGAAGACACCTAGTGTATTAGATAGCCCAAATGGTACTACTATGAACTCATAATGCCCATATCGAGTTCGAAATGTTGTCTTATTGATGTCCTCTTCCTTAATTCTTACTTGATGATACCTTGATCTCAAATTGATTTTGGAAAATGCCTTAGCTTCCCTGAGTTGGTCAAACAAATCATCTATTCTTGGCAAGGGGTACTTATTCTTCACTGTGACTTTGTTCAATTGCCTAAAATCAATGCAAAATCTTAGTGTACCATCCTTCTATTTAACAAAAAGGATCGGGGCACCCCAAGGAGACATGCTTGGGCATATATACCCTTTCTTTAAGAGCTCTTTTAGTTGCATTTGTAATTCCTTAAGTTCTAGTATGCTCATCTTGTACGATATTTTGAACACCGATGTAGCTCTAGGTACCAAGTCTATAGAGAATTCAATGTCTCTTTTATGCGGTAACCTTGGAATTTCGGAAAATACATCTTCAAATTCATTAAGCACTGGGTGATCCTCAAGGCTTAGTGCTTGATCCTCGACCATCACCCTAATGTGGGCTGCATAAATTTGACACCCTTTTGTGAAATTCATCTTTAGTTGCATGGCTGGTATTTCCCTAAGATATACGGGTCTTGGGATTGCCTGCACTTGCTTTGCTTCCTTTCTTCATCAAAGCAACTAAATGTTTTATTATAGCATTCTAGTATTGCATGATGTTTTTGTTGAGTTTTATAGAGTCTTCTATACTAATAATTACTTCAAATGATTTAAATCTTTTTCACATTCTTATCCATTATTCGAAGACATCAACAACATAATATTTATGATAGTAGGATCATGAAGAGATAACCACACAAAGAACACAAGAGTTTACCTTGGGAAAACCCACATGGGGGAAAAACCCAACAACCTTTTCCTTAGAGAAATCATCAAGTTCAACAGAGATACATCAATCAAATACAAGGTCAAACAGACCAACAATTTAGCTAGGTCAAACCTAGTCCAACTCCATCCTAGTCAAGTCAAATGGCTGCCCAAGAACTTAGTCTGGTTTGCTCTACTAGGGCATAATCTCGACCTTTATCATGCCCAGAGAAGCTTGATTCCGTTGCCTTTTGGTCCATAGAAATTCAGTCCTTTCATTAACCTCATACTCGTCCAATATTCTGCTTAAGATCTTGTCTTGTCTCTGCCTCAGGCCTTTGCTTTCCTTAGACTTTCTTTTGCCTTAGTCCTACACATGGTTCAAACTTTCCCTTGCCTCAGACCTTTGCATGGGTCAGACTTTCCCTTACTTCAGACCTTCGCATGGCTCAGACTTACCCTTGCCTCAAACCTTTGCATGCCTCAGATAGGCTTCTTTGTTGGCCTCAAATACGCCGAATTACTTGCCTCAGGCCAAAACCGAATTACTTGCTTTGAAGGGAAGTTGAATGCCTCATATTTATAGTCTTTTGCTGGGCCAAATGGGTGCCTCTTAGGCTGGGTTTGACTTGACTTTGTGGAGCCAAAATATTCAAATTTTAAAATTCAAATATTTGTCTTTTTCAAAGCACATGAACATGCCTTAAATATTTTTCTTTTGACACTAGCATGATGAACATGCTTCACATTTGTCATTATAAATACATCAAGGGCTTAAAATATAGATTATGAAGATCAACCATAGCTACAAAAATCAATAGTTTTTCCAACCAATCCATGCCAGTTAGGCAATCATATGATCATAATGGTATTATGTTAAAATCTTCAATTGTATCCAACCCATTCATGTTGATGGGATATTCCTTCACTAGTTAAGTTATTCTTCTTTTAACTTCTATAGCTAATTGAACTAAGCAAACCCTATGATGCCTGATTTTCTTCAAAGTTAAAATTTTCAACCAACTTAGGATTAAGATAACTATGGCTAGCTTCAGAATCAATTAAAATGGAAATATAATGATTATTTAACTTACCTTCCACCTCGATCATGTGTGCCTGATGTTCGGCTAGCTTGTGATCGAATGCTGCATGGATCCTAAGCATGCTTCTACCCACTTCCTCCACTGTATCTACTCCTTGGATGTGGTGTATGGTCCTCATTTTTCCTTCCTCACAAGGGCAATTCTTATATCGATGTTTTCCCTCACAACCCCAACACCTAATGGGCTGAAATATTGGTCTCTTACTCAAGGAATCAACCCCCTTTGGTTCATTATGGGTTGGCTAAGTTTACTGATTTTCCTTAGAATTGTTCTTGAAGTGTGAAGGTTTGAGTCCCTTCTTCCTTTGCTCCATCTTACGTCTTTTCTTGTCATCCCAAGTCCTTTGGAAAACTGATTTATTGTTTCCCATCTCATAGAGGTATTTTTTCCTTCCTCATTGCTTCATCCAATGTCCTTGGTTTATCAAATTTAATTCTATCACCATAGAATGGTGGTAATCCACTCACATATCTTTATATCTTCATCATTTCATCTTTGTTAAAATCTATATACAACAAAAAATTAGTGAATTTCCAGCCATATTCCTCCATCATCATGTTCCCCAACCTGAGTTCGAAGCACTCCTGCTTTTTCCTTTCATAGTAATGCTCAAATAGGTACTTCTTTTGGAAGTATTTTTTAAATTTCCTCCATGAAATCTTCTTTTCATCCAAATGTTTTACTTTTTTGAGTTGCTCTGACCACAAATCTGCCTTCCCCTTCAAGTGATAGATGGCAATTTGTGCCTCTAAATTGGATAAGTAATCATGTAGCTAGAGGTAGTTTCTCATTTCTAGTAGCCATCTTGAACCTCCTCTCCTTTATTGTGCTCTGTTGATTTTGGGTAGCATCAGATGTGCTCTAGCCATGAAATTTGGTGGAGAGGCTAAGGCACATGAGATCTCCAAGACCCAGAAATCGTTTGGAGAAATTCCACTTGGATGAAGAGATATTAAAATAATTAATATTTTTAATGGGTTCCTAAGTCTAAACTTAGGAAAATAAAAATATTAATGTGTATTAATATAAAATGGGTGAGAAAGTTCTAGGTGACGAGGATCAAGCTAGTTCTAATCTTACCCGTTGATTAGGGACTTAATCTCGGCCGTTGAATCATCAATAGGAAAAGTATAAGAGGAGGCTTGAGGGTCAGTTGGAGATACAGTAAGAGAGATCAAGAATTCGATTTTTCTGGGGCGAGGTTTGCTGAAGAAATCGAGTTAGTGATTAGAGTTGCAGTGAGGGGCAGTTCAGCAAAGGATTTTCATCCGAGGATGAAGAATACATAGCAGAGAGGCAACGCAGTGTCGGGAGAGACAATGCAGGCCCTAGAAGGGCTGACACAGAGGTTGTAGGGACTGACGCAGAGGACGTAGAGGGTCGTAGAGGTTGACGCAAAAGTTGTAGAGGGCTTTAGAGGCAGCGCTGGGAGGTTCTGTGGGGCAGACTGGGAGCAGATCAATAGAACCTGAGCTAGGAGAGGAAGACGTAGATCTTGAAGGAGTGACACAATTCTAGAGCAGTGCTTGGAGCAGCTTTCACTGTCCAGCACAAGGAACAACTAGAGTCGCTGTGGGGTTTGATCATCTGGTTGTTGATTTGCCGGAATATCTGTCTCCGGATAGAGGTACTACTGCCAAGGATATTCTCTGTTGGGTGAGCCATTTCTGGCACCCTAGTTGTATTCATGAAATCTGCTTAATAATACAAATCCTCTATATGCTGCACTGATTTTTCCGAATTGGGCTTCTCCGGATACGATTTTCCAAAAATAACAACGTCCCTTGTGTTATTGTCTCAGTTTATTTCAGTGCATGATCTGTATATTTGTGAAGGCTGCAATAGTGTTTACTTCGATGTTTATGCAATTAAATAACTTGTTAATGTAAAGAACAAGTAGGAGATTGTAAACTAGTAATTGCAGTAGGGGTTTTTGATGTGTTAGATTCAGAAATTTTCACATGCTCACCATTAAATGTGGGTGGTTTGATCTTTTTGAGTTCCCCTCGCAAACTATCCAAGCTTGGCCTCCTTCTTGGCTGCTTTATTGGTGACATGCTTGAACTTTTTTTATCCTGAGGAAACACGAGCTCTCTTAGTGGATTTCCTTGATGCATGGTGATGTTGCCCAGTAGCACTCCTAGAGTTCCTTGGATCCCCAACATCTTTCCCACTAACTCGTGAGT
Organism: Pinus tabuliformis; assembly: GCA_031772625.1. Classification (NCBI taxonomy): domain Eukaryota; kingdom Viridiplantae; phylum Streptophyta; class Pinopsida; order Pinales; family Pinaceae; genus Pinus; species Pinus tabuliformis. The sequence goes on along the minus strand of CM062819.1, from coordinate 1,388,427,907 downwards.
CGTGTTCCTTTACCTGCCCAAAATCAAATCTTTGGTCCATTCCCCTATATAATTTATTTAGACTCTGTAAAGTCTGAGTATTGATTTGTTGTTGTTCTCTTATTAGCCTCTCATTATTAGGTTTGTGCCTGAGCACCTCCATTTTGAGGTTCCTGATGGTTTATGTTATGAATTAATTCATATAAAAAAAATTAATACAAGTAATGTATACAATAATAATCATAAGTAATGATTAATTAACTAGTAGTTAGTAATGAAAATGCACGTCTCTATGGACATGACCATTTGTGAAAGGGTACCTGCATGGGTATATATTCGGGACCCTCAGTTGTAATCTCTCATGATTCTCATTCATACATTTTAATATATATATATATATATATTCATTCTTGTATTATCAATGGAGATCTACATATTCCAAGTCTTTTGGAGTATTTAACCTGCTATAACGAACCTTGCTCGTTACATTGGTATCAGAGTTGTTCGATTCTTTGGCTGCTCCACCACTGCACAGAGATGCATTCTCCGATCCAGGTCCTTGGCCATCAAAATTCATCAACCTTATTTTTGTTGAAGCGTTTCGCTACAAGAGTTTGGAGTTTCTCCATTTTGCAAGATTCGTCATTAAGGCCTTTGGTCGTTAAAAAGGAAAAAGTATTAAAAAAAAAAATTATATATATAAAAAACATATAATTAAACAAAAATAAAAATTAAAAAAGGGAGCCGCTTAGGTCATTGACCAAGAACACACCATAGGTCGTTGTCCCTCGCCAACTTCCAACGCAATGCAACCACTGCTACCATCTTTTCCTGTCTACACATTTGACCGCAAGCCACAACTTCAGTGATTTTTTCCTTGCCCTCGACGTCTCACCTTGTCTGTGCCGTTTGTTGTGTGCATCTACCTGCAGTCAACCAACTTCGTCTGTTCTACTTGAACAAACGGTATCCCATGCCACTCGATGACCAACTGCATAGGCAGTGAACAATTGTCGTTGACCCACAACCCCTATAGGAACTAGCCGCCGATGACCACTGTTGTTTTTGTGAAGATAATCGCTACTAGCCACTACTGCTTGTGCACAGTCATTTTTTAGAGCCTAGTGTACAGGAAGGCTATTGAGACGCCTACATGGGTGGTTCAATTTTCGCCTTTGGATAGTAGAATTTCATTTACTAGCACAACACAAAAAAAGTGGGTAACAACGCCGTAAATGTTGAACGCCTTCTGACAAGAAAACACATTTTCTGTGTGGCAAAATTATTTCAACCTCACTCACTCAGTGAATGCCACCTTCAACCAACATGCGACATCCCCTTGACTATTCAGTGATTGTCGTATTGTATGTTGCCACCATTTGCAACAATTACCTTCAACGCCTCTACACACATTCCTTTCCACCTTGTCCTCCCCCTTGTTGTTCTGGACCGCACAAAAACCCCTGACGTCCTATGCCCCGTCTGCCCTTTGTCACCTTTCACTCACGACAATTCCCGTCGTTTGCGGCTCCATCTCACAGTCCACCGTGTCACCATTAATTCTCTCGACAATCTAACACATCTTGCTCCAATCTGGTTTGCCCGTCAACACTGTTCGCTGCCCTTTTTTTTATTCCACTACCATATGCGCTTCTTCCGACCAAACTTCGCACTGTCATGTCCCCTCTTGACCGACACACCGTTTCAACCAACCCTCTCCGCCATTCCCCATAGCCACTATAGTTCGCATTATATATATTGAAGTTATATATCATAGTGTTAAATAGTTTATTATTATACACTTTATTATATAAGTTCATTATAATAAAGTTATATAATAATTATTTAATTAATTTGTTATATTGAAAAAAAAGTTTGAAGTACAAAAATAATTACAAAAAAATAGATATTAAAGGGCCAGCTATTGTTGACTTAAAAATATCAACAAGCAAAATGGAGTCTAATTCAGAAATGAAGGCCGAAAGATTCCTAGAAACTTCATATAACTATGCCTCAATGCTATTTAGAATTAAAGGGTCTATTGCGGGAAAAGATGTTACTATCGCTATCTCGCCAACCGAAGATAAAAATTATATAAAACCTAAAATCGCAAACCAATTAGTGATTCCTGAGTCAAATATAATTGAAAAATTAGATTGTTATGACAACAAAAAATATGACATAACCAATTTACAATTAAACATTGGAGATTATACATTCATATCACAATTCTTAGTTCAAACCCTATGGAGCGATCAAGGTGACATTATTTTAGGTTCACCCTAGATGGAAACCCTAGGTTCCTTCATCCTGAATACAAAAAATAAGTTTTTGACATTTTCATACAAAAAGAGAAAAATAACACTACAAGATGTTACATTAAAGCCAAATTCAGTAACACCAGAAGACATACAAGATATTTCAAAAGTAATTTTTCAAGAAGGTAAAAAAGCACTACAAAATATGCAAAATGAAATTGACAAAATCACTGTTGATAGAAATGAAGAAGTCTTTCGACTTAAGGACCATAGCGAAAAATTACTAACACAAATTAAGAAGCTTAAGAAGGACAAGAAGTCGTTAAAAGACAAGTTAGAACATTGTATTCAAGAGGAAGTATCAAAGTCACCAGTCGTAACAACTCCAGTTGAAAATAAAGGAACAAATACCAAACTAGTCAATACCACAACTCAAGAAGATGATAAATCGGTTGAAGGAAAAACACATGTTGCAATTCAGATGATGAACATTTCAAATCATGATTTTCGTAATCAACTCAACAACAATAGTACCTGAAGTAAATCAGGAAATTGCTACACACTTGATAAGGGAAAATCAAACCACAAGAACTCCTTATCGACATCCGAATCACAAGAGTAGACAACTCAATCAATCTGCATATCTGTATCACTCAGATCAGAAACAACAAACTTTTGTTCCAAAGACTACTAATGTTAGTGCAATTCAGTCTTGTGATAAAAGTTCACATGAAGTATCCAGTAACTGCAAGATTTCATAGAAGATTGATTTAGGATGGTCAAATGCTTTCTTAGTTCGACAATTTTATTTATCACTCCAAGGATCATATCAACTTGTATCAACGAAGATGACAGTTCTGAGACAAGAAGACATTCGAAACAAAAAAATAGATCAAGCCTTTTCATCAGCAAGCTTTGAGGACAAAGCTTTTTGAGGAGGAAGGCAATGTTATGAATACAATTCATATAAAAAAATAAGAATACAAATAATGTAAACAATAATAATCATAAGTAATGATTAATTAACTAGTAGTTAGTAATCAAAAGGAATGTCTCTATGGACATGACCATTTGTGAAAGGGTACCTGCATGGGTATATATTCGGGACCCTCAGTTGTAATCTATCATCATTCTCATTCATACATTTTAATATATATATTCTTGTATTCTCAATGGAGATCTACATATTCCAAGTCTTTTGGAGTATTTAACTTGCTATAACGAACCTTGTTCGTTACAGTTTACTCCTGGTCTCCATCATTTGGCTTATCCATTCCATGCCCATTTGACTTTGTTCTAGCATTACCCATGCTAATATTCATGGCTTTGACCTCTTCTTCATGACTATAGGACCCCTGAGTATCCCCCATACTCCTAGTCCTCATGTTGGTCTTGCCTTATAGGCCACTTGTTACATTCTTTTGAAATTTTTAGGAAATTTCCTACCTCAATCGAAAATTTTGGGTTGATAGGCATATTCTCCTTCTTGATAGCTTCCTATCAACTATCTGTTTACCCAAATTCGAGCTTGAGTTGGAAGTTATGGTCTTTGAAAGCTTTGGCTTATTTACCCCAATTTACCTTGCTTTGTCACAACACACTATTTCCAATTTCTAAATAATCATGCATTCGAATTTTAAAATCTAGTTCCATGGTTGGGTTTGATAATCCCTTAACTCTCCATTAACTACTTTGGCGCTGCGATCTGAGCTTTGATTGTTGAATTACACCCTTTCAAAGTGACTGTATGCCCTATCCTTCATTTGTATTGTTTCAATCAGTCATAATTTCCTTCATATTAACTCCCCTAGACCAGTTAGATTCACCTACAACTGTATCTTGTAACTGTCTTTAGACATTCAAACTCCCTATTGTGCCCCGCATTCCCTCGAGAAAAAAAGTAATCTCCTGTACTTTTTGGGTTTTTAGTTTTGATTGTGCTCGAATTGGCTTGTATAACTTCCTTTGACACTTGGCATGCATATGGCCTTCCCACTTTTCCTCATCAAAGCCCTTTGTTTCCTTTTGGTGTAAATTTCAAGAAAATATCCTCCGAGTCCTTTCATTAGTGACGTCATTGATCGGGATCTTGGCATCTCAGCATCGGGTTCCCTCGGGTTCCCTTTGGCCTCCCTTCGGCTCCAACCTTAGTTGAAAATACCTAGGATTTGAAGGCTCGAGACTCGGTCACGTCAATCTCGACGTCTCGACATCAGGTTCCCTTGGCTCCCCTTCTGCTCCAATCTTAGTTGAAAACGCCCCAAATTTGAAGGTTTGGGACTTGGTGGGGTCCTCTTCGGCCCACATCATACCAACTCTCGTTCTCTGTAGTTCTCTGCCAGTAGTCCATTGGTCCGATATCCTGATGGGTCCACTCCCAGGCCACGTCATCTTGGCATCTTGGGTTCGTCCCTCTCATTGCTCAACTCACTTGAATGTTTCGAGATCGCGAAGACCTAAGAGCTCAATAGGGCCCACCTACTTGCTTCATCTTGGAAATATGGCATTATGATGATGTCATCATAACGTCATTGGAATGCCACATGAGCAGTCCGCGCAAGTTTCCACGTCAGCCTCATTTGTTCCCCCATGCCTACTTGGCTCCACCACAACTGCTTACTTGTCCACTGAGTCACTTGCCCTATTGTGTGTTGCACGGTCATATGAAAACGCCACGACTAACCGACTGCTGGTAATGCAGACCCCTCGGTAGCAGTTTCGAATTTGGGGAATTTGTCGTTGATTGGGGATGGGCGATTTGGCACTAATCCCAATTGCGACCCTCTCCCCTCTTGTTAAACGTCGATCATGAGGGGGGCCATGCAATCGATCTTGATCAACAATCTGAGAAAATTGACTGTTTATTAGAAATGGTCAGGTGGGCGCAACTTCTAACCACGCCCCCCTCTAATTAAATGTCAACCATGAGGGGGACCCTACAATCGATCTAAATTGTTGATCTAGGATGGTCTATCATTGATTGGAAATCATTAGGTGTGTACAAATTCTAATTGTGCCCCCCCGTTAAACGTCGACAACAAGGGGGGCCTCGCGATCCACTTGAGCTGTTAAATCTGGCGCTATCGTATATCAAAGACTATTCACCACATCGACTTGCGCTTTTGATTTGTTTTTACCAAATTTGCATAAAATTTAAAAAAAATGCTTAGAAATTTGGGTTTTTTCCCAAATTCCCCAAATTCCTCCATAAATCCGAACTTCTCATACCTTGCTTGCCTTTTTGCCAAACAGTGGTAGGACTTCTTGGGCACAACCCTGCTGAGTGTAGTATGTAATAAGCATAGTCCATGAAACGATGTTCCTTTCACACATTTTGTCAAACACATCACAAACACCCTAACAACTTTGTAGGCATACTAATGGCAATTGAAACATTTGAAATCCTTTCCCTAGCAAGCACATAGATTTGAACATTTTTCAAATAATTTGCAAACAAACTCTTAATTTTTTGTTTGTTTTACCTCTGGCTACCCTATGCAAGCCTAGTGTTGTAGCCTGCTCTACAGTTCATAAATTCGGTCAATTCCAAGCTTGAAGTCATTTAGAAAAAGGTTAAAATTGGAAGTATTTCAATGTTCCACCAAGACTCCAGTGTGGGGAGATGCATAGGGGGGACATGTGGGAGTACCCTCAAATTTTAGGGAAATTTTGGGGGTGCGGGGGGACGTCGGGGTATATATATATATATATCTAAAAAACTCAAGTCCATATTCATTGTTCAATAATGAAAGCATAAATATTAAATAGACTAATAGTAATATGGATACCAATACATTGAAAATTGAAATTTGATCCACACATAAAATTTAAATTCATAATTGAATTAAATAATGACATACATTGATCCATCCTCATCATTCATTTTGATACATACATCATTCATATGACATACTCATTATTCATCCATACCATGAGATTCAATAAAAAAATTCAATAATGAAATATTCAAATACATTGATCCATATCATTCATCATTCTACAATCTAAATTGATTTAAAAATTAATTTCATCATTCTAGAATCTAAATTGAAAGCAAAACATACTAGTATATTACTATATACTATATACTAGATACTGAAGTTTTGAGGGGGGACGCCTAGACGCACCCCTTTTGGGGAGTCTCGTCCCCCACACTGGGGAAACGCACCCCCTTGCATCTCCCCAAGACTTCCCAAAAAGGGTGTGTGGGGAAATGCACCCCTAGTAGACTCCCCATCTTGGGTATGTGGGGTGTGTGCACCCAACCTTGGGGTACGTGCCCCCGTGGAACACTGAAGTTTTTAACCCTTGGGCATCAATATCATCGAATTTCTAAGAAATTTTCCCAATTCCACTTGGGAAATTTTGATAAATACTTGGCATGCATCCTCATACCGACATTTTGTCACACTTTGTAAGCAAAATTTTTTTGCCCCAATTTAGAATAGACAAACATTTTCACCACTGTATTTTGCACTTGGCTCATACAAGCCTAGTGTTGCAATTGTGGCTTTGATACCACCTATAATGTCCCCAACCCGTTGTGAGCTTATTCTAGCCACCAACTAAGGCCCAATTTTGTGCTAGTTATCCACTAGTAACCTGTGTTTTGAAAAATTTCCCTATTTTGGGAAATAAAGGCATAATGCAATACATGTCTAGATTTATAATAAAATGCCATACATATGCATAGACATATTCTAACATGAATATCCTTCTTAATAATGACTCAAAATACAATTCATTAAAATATATGAAACATTGTAGCAAAAAATAGATAGAGGAGATAAGATGCTTATCTTTCTATTTTTTCCCAATTGGTTGCAGACCTTCGATGTTCCTCCTAGCCATAGACCATGTTGTTCATTTTCTCTCTATAACAGGTCACCCTCGAGCTGGGGCTTTGAGTCCATAGGGCAATAGCTCGCCCAAATCCTGATACATGTCTAGTACCATCCACCGACCAAGGTACCAAACTCGACAACCTCTAACTAGCAAGAGCACATCCCCCATCAGCCCCTATCGCGGCTGGCCAGGGATATCTAGAGTCCTGTGGCTCTAGGAGTTCCACTGCCCTCATGGGTCTCCAGGTACCTTCTAGGTCCTCCCACAACTAAGGTACGAAACTCGACAACCTCTTCTAGGCTCAGATCCCCCATCAGCCTGCACCCAAGTTGTGCACTCCCTTCTCTACAACTGCAGTCCCTCGAGTTGTGCGACCACCTCCAAGGCATTCAACTCAGCCGAATAGGAATGTTCTCAACACTAGAGCTCCAAGAGTTCCTGTTGCCATCCTGGGTCTCCAGGTACCCTCCAAGCCCTCATATCAACCCTGACAACCTCCAACCTCCAACCTCTCATCCCTCATAGCCCACGCCCAAGTGATGCACACCCTTCTCTACACCTATAGTCTCTTGGGTTGTGCCACCACCTCCAGGGCATCCAACCCGGTCAAACATGGATGTTCTTAGCATTGGGGCTCCATGAGTTTCTGTTGCCATCCTGGGTATCCATTCTCTAGACTAACTCCTTGACTAACTAGCTAACTCCCTCATAGTGCCAACGTCTTTCTTTTTTATATGCATGTCTTTTCCCTGACACTTGGCACACCCCAAAGTCACTTCCTAGACTTTGGTTATAAACATGTGCACTTCATATATATATGATTATTCAATCGTATGAGCCCCTTTTATTCATCCATGGAGTCGCCCCCCATACTCATTTTGTCTTCCGGTCTACAACAATAATGTGTTTATTAAATGCATGTGTTGTCATATTTATAGTCCTAGGCTTTCTAGCATCAAGACATATAATTAGAAACATGTGCACCTAGGCATACCAACCCCCAAAACACAAAACACGCATGTAATAGTGCCTCAAGAGTCAAAACATAGAAACACACATGCACACAAGCATAATGGCCCTCAAGAGAAATCCTTGGCTCACCAGCCTAAGTTTCGCATGTACATGTTATTTACAATCTAGGGGTCGAGTAGGGGTGTTAGAAAATATGAGGGTGAGGGGGTAATAGGAGGTAATGATGGTACATTACAATTGGAAAAATGGAATGAACATGAAGCTAATTAGAGAAATAGATAAAACTAAAAAAATCCTAAAGGTAGTAAATTAAACAGCGATTGCAATGATTAGTCCAAGCCTTGGAATATATGAATTTTACCATCTTTTAGTTTCGAAGAGGATGTGTAAGGTTTTCAGATTCACAAAATGATAAAGTACAGATGGGAGTTGGGTAGATATACACAACTTAAGAGGTAGAGTACTTCCCCCTAGGGTTATTAGCCTACATGTACAATGTTGGCCTTATCTAAATCTGGAAGTATAATAAATTAATAATTATTGCAATATACGGTTGGACATGGCTGAAAATGAAACTTACACCATTTTGAACAACCCCTCTTTAGTTGAATACAGGGCCATAGAGAAAAAATATGAATACAAATGACAGTGGATGTATGGATACTCAACTCAATATAAGGTCAGTCATGGCCGAAATACAAATGAGAGTGGGTGTATAAATACCCAACTCATAATAAGATTGGTCACGGCCGAAATTGAATTTTACACCCCTAATTTCAACGCCTCCCTTAATCTGAGTAAGAGGCCTTGGAGACAAGGCATCACTTCACAAGATTCACTCCCCCCTTGATGTTGAACATGGACCACATAGATAAGACATTACATATTATTCCCCACTTGAATGCCATAACTACCTGTAAAAAATTCCCTCTTGGAAATGACCCTAAAATACCACCGTGTTTTCTAAGTGAAATGTTTGTCAAACAATTTAATGGCAAACTGCTGTAGGTACACTTTTCGTAATTTAATTCCAAATATACATACACAGTGAACCACACTTGATAGGATAATGCTTCAGAATGATACCAATTAATTTATAATATACCCAGAGACACAAATAGTGCTAATACGAGTTTATGAAACAAGGAATATAAACATGAACAACCTTTGCATTAATTCAAAACAGTAAATAACAAAATAGAGGAACCTGGTGTACAAATCAGCAAGAGTATCTTCAGTATAATGCTCTGCCTTTGGTGTTGCTTCGGCACTGCAATCTACAGAAAAATGGCCCAACATTTAGATGCCTTCATGCCTTTACCACCGTGAGATACCCTTTAGGGATATTCCAAAATTTTCACTTACTTTCCTCTGAGTTTGGCTCAGTGTTCAGTATGGAATTTCGTCAAACAGTTGATAAACATATGGCTGTAGGTGTACTTTACTTAAGTTTAATTCCAAAGAGTAAACACAGTACTGAGAAAATGCCTCTAAACTCATCCACATAACTGTGTATTATTAACATTAAACCCAGGAAAAGGTAGACAGCTGATATACACTATTTATCACTCCATAAAGGTACTATTCATCAGTGAAATATGGCTCAAAATTACATAGTAGTACATATTTAATTTATGAACTGATAGAATAACTAAAGAACACAACAGAGACAAGAACCTAGGAATATATTTCAGCAATATGGTGCTACAGGATCCCTTTTTTGTGACAGCAGTTCAGTCCTTTGTCAACAAGCATACTCAGCCAACAATAATAGAAGGTACTCGGCCACAGTTAGCAGGTGAAATTCATCCTAGAAAGATACCAGACTTGGCTCTCTAATAAATAGATGACTTGGCCTCCAACAGTAGATAAAACTCGCCCCTCTAACACAGCTTTGTCTCAGCCTTCAATATGTAGCTCAGATTCAGCCAAATGAAGAGGAATGCGGGCTGGTAGTGCAATAGAACTCGACCTCATGGAATCTTATAAGACGGCCCCTTAAAGATATTTCAACCCTCTTTTCTTGGCAACTCGTCCTCAAATTTTTGCCTTGGAAGCTTGGTATTTTCTTGGATATTCTTAGTTTGTCAAAGATATATGAGAAACTCAATATTAGAAGATAAAATCAATAGATAACACCACTTACCTCCATTATCTTCTGCAAATCTTCTTCTTCCTAGTAGCACAATGGCGAAATCTGAGTGATTCCGCTCTCTAAACCAACTAGGGTGTATAGTTTCAACATCGACGCTAACAACAACTGCTCGACTTTCTCAAAACCTAGGATTTTCTCCAAAAACTCTCCAAATCTCTTTTTTTCTCAAATGGAAAAATTATAGAATGAGGAGAAACCCCCTCATTTCTTGTTTTGTAGCTCATTTTCCACCATTTTTCCTTTTTCCCCAATTAAATAATAAAAACACTTTTCCCTTTATTTAATAAAATGACTCATTAACTAACTAAAGTCACTTTTAACCTCATAAAATGCTTAGTTTGCCTCCACGGTCACACCAGCCACTCAAAGCCCCTTTTCATCATCCTGCCCTGTAGATCTTTTCGCCCTGATTCCAACGAGCTATTACACTAAGGTGTTTCTCCAAGTAATCAGCCCGAAACAACACCTTAAGCATAATTAATTAAAATATGCCCGTTAATAACTCCGTTTTACGGAAATCGTCAAAATGCAGTGGAACCAAGATCGAACTATGCGGAACTGATCCTGATGATGAAAAATGGCAAGTGATCTCAGTTGGCCCCCATAAAAATCCTCAAAACCCTTCGTGCCCACCAATAATATAATCTTACTCTCGTGACTTGGTTGACATGAGCTATGGAAATCCCTCTTAATCTCACCACAAGGCAATCCAAAAATTGGGGACATTACAGTCTCCCCTCCCCAAAATTGCTTATCCTCAAGCAATGTCATCGCATGCTGCTGCTCCACAAGCTGATCCAAACTAATACCAGGGTCCCAAACCATCTTGATCATTGTGAAGCATGTTGTAAAGTGTAACTAGGTTCAGTCTTCATAATGACATGTAATTATGATTTTATGTAAGATATGTAAAGAAGAAAAATAAAATTATTGTAATGCTTGCATCATGGGTTTCATGAGCAAGAGATTTTATTTTAATATAGGCTCCCATTGAGAGCCCTTAGGAATTTTGTCATCTAGTCATAAAAGTATAAAGAGTCATTGTCATGTAATGAAGACATGTTACACATTGTAAAGAGTCACACTTGTCTATGTAAAGTCATCCTCCAAGACCTTGTCACTAGCTCTCTTCAAGTCGGCCTACAACGAAGGGAGAAAATCAAGAGATGATGTCGGCCCTCCTCCAAGAGATCATGTTGGCCTAACTGCCATGGACAAACGACTATGTATACTAGTACTTGACCTCATTTGGAAGTAAGTAAGTCGATCAAGCAAGTCTACAAAGAAGTGCGGAAATCATATCAGAGAAAGTCACTATCTCAGTGAAGCAAGAGGGAAGGAGAGCGAAGTTAGATTACAAAGTATTTTTGGGTAATATACCCTCCCATGTGTGAAGGCAGAAGATACGAAGGTGCCAGAAGTTGGTTGAAGTCTTGCTGCTTGCAGCGACATCAAAGTGATCATATTTGGGAAGAGGACCTCGCTAGAAGGGGCCGAGTAGAAGTGCATTAGGTCTCTCTCTTGAGACCTCAAGGAGACCGAGATTCTCAATGAAGTTGAGAAGAAGGAGACCAAGATTTTGAAGGAAATTGAGAAAAGGAAGACCGAGATTCTCAAGGAAGCCGGGAAGAGGAAGAAGAAAAAACAGTCTCAGAAAAGAGGCTAGTGACTTGATCTTGGGAGGACTCTAGTGTCAAGGGTCATTGTTAGGGTCTTGATGTTCAACAATTGAAGATCTATAAGAACAATTTCATTTGGCTTTTCCTCTCAAAGAGAGAGAGGTTTTGGCCCTGGCTGACATGCCTATATACTATGTCTCTTGTCTCTCTATTTTTTCATGATATATGGTAATTGTCTTGATGAGAAGAACATAATAATAATTACAAGTAAGAGAAGATCATAATCAAGAAGTATAAATCTATCACAAGCAATTATCACAAGTAGAGAAATCACCTAAATACTAATGCCCTAGATTTGTTGACATGGTATCGGAGATAAGGTGCTAAAGTCAAGAAGGGGCATCTAATCAAGAAGACATACAAAGATCTAGTTTCAAGGAAGGACCAAAGCAAGACAAAAGATATCAAGCAAGACCCTAGATCAAAGGAATCGTCATCAAGAAGGAAGCAGAAAGAAAGAATCAAAACCCTAGTAGCATTTCCAAGTTCATCATTCATCCATCTCCAAAGAAGTGGAAGCTCTTCAAAAGACTAAGGAAGGGTAGGTCAAAAGAACATTGTCATAATCTTTAGGAAGGTTCATAAAACAAGCTCTCTCTCATCATTCTTTCAAGGAATAGTCTTCTACTATCTACATCAACATCAAGACTAAGGAGGAAGCAAGTGGAAGAAGCAACATTCACTCAAGTAAGTATATGACTTCATCTGAAACTACCAAAATGTCTTTTTGCAAGGAAAGAAACAAACTAGTTGGGGCTTCAAATTTCCTTGCATGAAAGAAAAGAACAAACCTAAACCTCATTGAGAATGAAGTCATGGATCACATCAAGGGATCAATAACCCAACCTCCCAAAGAAGATACTCAAGCACTTGCTAAATTCATGAAAGGGGAAGTGAGGGCCCAAAGGATTCTCATAGAATCCATCAAAGACTCTCTCATCCCATATGTATCAAAATTAGACACATCAAAAGCAATATATGACAAATTGGTAGAGTTATTTTCCATAAGTACTGCAGGAGAAGTTATCTCTCTAAGGAAAGAACTCTACAAATTGAAGATCTCAAGAGAAGAAGGAATAACCTCATACTTTATGAGGATTTCAGAAATAAGAGATCAACTTCAGGATTTGGGTGAAATAATGTTTGACAAAGAAATGACCATTGTAGTATTAAATGCACTACCAGAGGAATGGGGCAACTTCACTTCAAGTATTTATGGGAAGAAAGAAGCCACCCCTTTCCAAGATCTATGGTCATTATGCAAAATCGAAGAAACTAGACTGAAGGCAAAAACTGATGTGGGATCGAATGAGCAGAATCAAGCATATGCTGCTATGTCAAAAGGAAAAGGGAAATTTGGAAAATTTGGTCCTCAAAAGAAAAGGAAGAATATGGCTAAGGTGCAATGCTTTGGCTGTCAAGAATATGGGCACTATAGAAGAGATTGTCCTAAAATTAAAAGGAACAATAAAAACAAGGAAGAAGCTCATATTACCGAAGAAGTGGAAGAACCTGAAACAAAGAAGCCGAAGGAGGAAGTGAGAGATCTCTACTATGACTGAGATGATCTCCTTCAAATATTCTTCTATTATGTAAAATATAGGTAGGAAGCTTTGTAAATAAGATAGGATGCATCATATTAGAGAATGGCATCATGGTAGAAGCATTAAGAACTCATGATATAGGGACAAAAATCTATAGCTATATAGGGTATAGCTCTTGAAAACCTCATTGAAAGATACTTATGAAGAAGAAAGAAGTCATCTAGGACAAGGCTCATCATACATCTGCATAATAAGATATGTTGGATTCTCCAGATTCGCTGATGGAATCTTCATTGTAAGATTCACCGATCGTGAAGAAAGACAAATGGTTCTAAACTAATGGAATTCATAGAATGATGACATGATGACATAACAGGGAAGCAGGTCAATAGCATAAAGCTCCTTCATTCAGAGGAAGATGCTGCAGATTGTATGAGGAAAGATGAGGTTTGTATGCTCACAGGAGATATGGTTACAGACATCATGAATCAATGTTCTATCTTAAGGAGCATGATCAGAGAAGGATCTCCTCCTAGGATGCAAGAATGCATAGATCACATATTTACTAGATGAAATCAACATAATATGTCCTCATATGGAGGATGAGATAAATGGCTACGATTAAGGAATTCTAATTGGAAGTTCCTGGGAATGAAAGATGTGTAGAAAGAAAGGAAAAGATCAATGGTAAACGCAGTCAACATCCGAGAGACGAAGCAAGATTCAAATATGATATCTTTTAGAAAGATATGAAGACTCTGATAGAAGTCTGGAAAAGATAGAGACCCTTGACAACACATATCTTTAGGAGATGTGTCAACATGTATGCTGGACGTTGATGCCTACAGGAAGATGTCATGGTGAAAAGCCTTCACAAAGGTAATTATGATTTAAGTGTTCATTACTTATTTATGAGCTAGTATCTGGATGGGCTTATGTAGGACTACCAAAGGGAAGAACTATGAAAATCTTCCAAGATAACCACATTGAAAGATGAAAGACCTTTCTGAAAAGGAAAGCATGATGAAGGTAGCATAACATGAAGCAATACCAAATGTAGATTGATAGTTTACTTTCTGATGAGAGGAATGATGACATGACTAACTCATGGATGAAAGTGATGGATGGTTTGTGCCCTATGAAGAAGTCCCCAAAAGAAGAAGACTCCTTGACAAAGGAAATACATGACATCAAAGGAAGGAGTTCTTCTAGTAGTTGGTTGTCCCATCATCTCCACCTGAGGAGATGTTGTAGGTCCCTAAGATAGACACATTATTCTTGTCTTCACTTGGGAAGACAGAATAGAGGATTGGGTAATCATTTGGCATCCGATACTCTTTGAGGATGTGATAGGGAATCTAAAATAAGAGGAGTCGTGGAGGACTGATATTCTTTGAGGGTTGGGGAGCCCAAGATAAGAATAGTCCTCATGGAACACACCCTGAGAACCCGGGTGGGGTATGTTCCGAGAGAGACAATGATGAGGGTGTCTATAAATCATGGGTCTCGCCAGCATTGAGCTCAGATCTTGTGGAGAGATAGAGTTGTTAGTCAAGGCCTTGCTATATAATAATGCTGGTTAATATGATGCTAAACAAATGGGTTACCAATCTGATTCTTCTTATGAGAAATTCTTCAAATTGAGAATGACCAAGTACCATTATGAATACCTCCCTAGTTAAGAGGGAGTGTTGTAAAGTGTAATTAGATTTGGTATTCATAATGACATGTAATTATGATTTTATGTAAGAGATGTAGAGAAGAAAAATAAAATTATTGTAATGCTTAGATCATGGGTTTCATGAGCAAGAGATTTTATTTTAGTATAGGCTCCCATTGAGAGCCCTTAGGAATTTTGTCATCTAGTCATAAAAGTATAAAGAGTCATTGTCATGTAATGAAAACATGTTACACATTATAAAGAGTCACACTTGTCTATGTAAATTCATCCTCCAAGACCTTGTCACTAGCCCAATTCAAGTTGGCCTACAATGAAGGGAGAAAATCAAGAGATGATGTCGGCCCTCCTCCAAGAGATCATGTCGGCCTAACTGCCGTGGACAAACGCCTATATATACTAGTACTCGACCTCATTTGGAAGTAAGTAACTCGATCAAGCAAGTCTACAAAGAAGTGCGAAAATCATACCAGTGAAAGTCACTATCTCAGCGAAGCAAGAGGGAAGGAGAGCGAAGTTAGATTACAGACTATTTTTGGGTAATATATCCTCCCATGTGGGAAGGTAGAAGATACAAAGGTGCCAGAAGTTGGTTGAAGTCTTGCGGCTACATCAAAGTGATCATATTTAGGAAGAGGACCTTGCTAGAAGGGGCCGAGTAGAAGTGCATTAGGTCTCTCTCTTGAGACCTCAAGGAGATCGAGATTCTCAAGGAAGTCGAGAAGAAGGAGACTGAGATTTTGAAGGAAATCGAGAAAAGGAAGACTGAGATTCTCAAGGAAGCCAAGAAGAGGAAGAAGAAAAAATAGTGTCAGAAAAGAGGCTAGTGACTTGGTTTTGGGAGGACTCTAGTGTTAAGGGTCATTGTCATGGTCTTGATGTTCGTCAATTGAAGATCTATAAGAAAATTTTCATTTGGGTTTTCTTCTCAAAGAGTGAGAGGTTTTGGCCCTGGATGACAATCCTATATGCTGTGTCTCTTGTCTCTCTATTTGTTCATGATATGGTAATTGTCTTTATGAGAAGAACATAATAATAATTACAAGTAAGAGAAGATCATAATCAAGAAGTAGAAAACTATCACAAGCAATTATCATAAGTAGAGAAATCACCTAACCACTGATGCCTTGGATTTCTCAACAAAGCATTCTTCGTTCCACTCACTCCCCAACAAGGCATAGACACAAGAGGGCCTCTGTATACTACCCCTAAGTATAGCATCTCGAAAATGCAATATCCCAACCATCTCCTCGAGAAGCTGCTCTATCGGAAAACCAATCTCATGTACCTCAATGGTGAACTCCTGAAGGTACAATCCAACTCCTATTGAGAAGGATCCTTCTCCACATGAAGTAGCCATGACCTCCTCCTACTAATTAGTATGCCATACTAGTGGGATGCTCCAAAATATCAACAAATCACTGAGGAGTGAAATTCTCTCTACGAAACTGAGGTCCAATGGAAGATCTGAGTGATCTCCCCTATAAAAACCAACTCATCCATAATGGTAGCTGATTTGTTGATCCCTGCAATGCCAGGGTCCCATGCTAATCTCAAAAAGAGACTGCCATGTTGTTGTTGTGACACTCTGATCATAAATAACTGCCCATTGTGCTCATACTGAATACTCCTCGCCTAGAACCTCATGACAAAATATCTGTAAGATTAGGACCCACAACCATGAAACACCTTCTGCCAAGGCCTCTCAATGAGGTCAGAGTCTATTGGTCTACAACTAGACTCGATCCTGAGCAACAATAGGGAAAATCCACATCGCCACATGGCGAAGGCCTCCATGATCCTCCATGCATCAACCCCAAAATCAACTAGATCACTCGATGTTATAATCCTGCTCATCGAGAGGTGGGGTTATCTATCAACCAATGAAATCTCTGGACTCCATAGCCAAATCAAAAGTTCACAACTTCCCATTTTTATTGACTGCCATTGCGTAGTACCGATATTTGTTGGAATCCGTCTGTGCCTCCCCTCTGATCCCTGCATGCACTCAACAAAGGTACACCATGTATCGATAATCAACGCGGTGCCTGCTAAGCCACCCTGGTCCTGCCGGATCACACAAAAAAGTCTATTGATGCACCTCAACATTGGCTAGTGTCCAAACACCCTCCTGTAAGAGAGGCTTACCATTTGTTTTATCTCATGCTCATAAATCGCCTCAGAATGTCCTACCCAAGGCATGTCATACATCTCCCTAAGTGTGAGCTTAGGGGTAGAACCAATGCTATCTCTATAGTAGATTGGACCATCCCTAAGCTTGCATCTTCCAACTCGCTCCCTAACCATATGCCGTAATTGGGAAGTCTCTCTCTTGATGCACTGTGTCCCACCCAACTGTCTCAAGTGAGCCTCCCACGTTTTGTTGGTCGTGATGTGAGCATCAAAGGAAAAACCAAATCCTTTGTGACTTTAAGAAATATGGTGGAGAGATAGGCATGTGATTCCCTAGGGTTATGATCAAGAGATGCTCATTTGTGCCCTCATTGATCTTGGGTAAGCTAAACCTAAGGGTATGCTTGACGTCCTTGTCAAGGGATCTCTTTTGAGGTAGTGCTCCAAAATCATGTTGTCTAACATCATGTAGTACTGCATATAGCCATGTATCCCTGCACTCCTTTGCATAACATTGTACCCCGTGGCATATGCCTGTGCACCACTAGATACCACTGCCTACTGCTGTACCACCCCGTCTCGTCTATCTCACATGTGCCAATGTATTTGCTACTTTGCTGCTGAACCCACTATGATGTGAGTCATATCTCCTCATCTATCCTGGTTGACCTAAGCGACATAACTCCTCACCTGTGTTGTAGGAAACGTAGGGCAAGGGGGCGTTTCCGTATGGAAACGGGTACGAAATGCTGAAACGCATATGGTACGGCCCTAAAACGCGTTTCAGGCCGTACTGCCATGTTTCACGAAACTGAAACGTGGCCAGTACGGCCTGAAGCGCGTTTCAGGGCCGTACGACTCACGTTTTAGCTTTTTACTTGTGTTTTTTTAATTTGTTTTCTAATTTATTTTTAGGTTATCCTAATGACTTCTAGTTGCTTCTAGATGCTTGTCTAAAGTTATAAAAGTGAACTTTTGCCTTAGTGTTGATATGCAGTTCATGGTAATGTTAAATTCTTAAAGTAAAAGTGATATTCTCCTTTATTTTTCATTTTCATCCTTTAACATTACCATGAAATGACTCAGGATGTTTGAGAGTGGTTTCGCCCTCATTGGATTTCATATGGAGAAAATAAAATTTTAGATCTCACTCAAAATCCAGCAAACTTATATGTTTTTCAGGATTTCAGGATTGGGGGGATTGCAATGTTTCCATTGGATTTTATCGTGTACTAGGGTATGGAACTTGTATTTAATCAAGAGAACCAAGCCCTCTATGCAGAGGAGACTCCCAATAATGAAGAGCTTGTAGGGTACTAGGGTATGAAACTTGTATTTAATCAAGAGCACTAAGGTTGTTCAATTATGTAGGAGGAGACTCCCAAACAAGCACGAGACAAGAAATTAGAAATTTCTCGTGGCTGATTTTGGATATTTCTATTTTCATTATGTGATCATTCATGAGTAAATGTGATGTAAATTTAGAGACTTATAGTTTATGCATTGACAATTGACAATTTTATCATAATGTAATAAATTAGAATGTATCATATATGCTTTATGATTGCACATATTTCTTAAATGTCCTTATATATATATATATATATATATATATATATATATTCGCGTTTCTATTAGAATATTCCTATTCCTATTTAGTATTTAATGCTCATTCTTGTAGCTGTTGCTATTTTTATTCTTTTAGCAGTTTCTTAGATGAAACTGATTGTTTCCATATTCTACATAGAAACTTGATGTTTCTATTATTGTAAATATCTCTGTATTATTATTGAGCTTCAGCTTGCTCATAATTAATGAATTCATTTGGAAATCCATATGCGTTGTTCGCATTGTTTTATGGTATCAGAGCACAGGGATTTTTTTTCGAAATAATTTTTCATAGTTTGAAAAATTCAGTAGTGCATTTCGAAACTGCTCTCAGGGTCCGTTCTTTTTTGTTTTCAAGCTGGTTGCTCACGAGCGAGGTTAAGAGATTTCTTGAACAATTATTCTCTCTGCGTCCTAATCTCTTGAGTTCTTTCTTTCATTCATTTCTAAGGTCGAGCCCTCTGTAAGCCAGGTAGCCTTCACTGAGTCTTAGCCTCGGCTTTGCTCACTGTGATAAAAGCTTACAGTCGTCTATCTCGATACAGAAATGGATTCTTCTCCTGCATTATCATTTTTCTGAGGAATTAAAAGTTGAAGAAACTCTTGGATCTGGTTTAGATCAAAATTCCCTTGCTGGTATACCGATTCCGTTTGGATAATCGCTACAGCACTTTGTGGCGGTGACCGTCTCGTAGGCGCGGGATTCGTTCTCTGGCTGGCTGACTCCGCCATATTTTTTTTACTGTTGAACTGCATCTTTTTCACATTTCCAACGCAGCATCACCAGTTTGCATCACAACCCGGAACCCCAGGAGCTGGATCGCAGTGTTATGAGCAGCAGTCTATTTGTCGTTTGAAGCCTTGTGTCGCTGGGTTGGGGGGGCTGTTTGCCTCTCAGTGACGTGCTCCAGACACTGGTCTCGTTGTGGCCCTCGTATTTTCTATTTGTCAATCGTAGCAGAGACGTCAAAATTTGAGACAACGGCATTCTCCAACAGCCATACGCACAGCGAAGCATTTATATTCATTCATTTGCATTTCGCGAGCCTGGCGTTCCGGACGGACGAACTCAGCTAGATTGAGAGACCCCGGGGATCGATCTCGGCACCTCCTGTTGTTTTCAGGGCGCATGCTTGATTTCTCATTCTCCGACAGTTGGTAGCAGAGACGTGAAAATTTGAGACGACGGCATTCTCCGACAGTAGAACCACAAAACGACGACAGCATGGGTTTATCAAAACAACGGCTCACGTGACGGCATTCTCCGACCGAAAGACTCGAAAAGATCGACGCAGACAGTGTGAAACCATTAATTGCCGTCTAAATTCTCGTTTACCGTTGTCTGGTCTTTATGCTTATCTGGTTTTAGGAGAACGAAGGCAGGTGAGGAGATTCGAAGCGTAAGCAGAAGCTCCGCATCGTGAACACGTGTTTTGCTGTTCAGTTCCAGAGACCCCGCGGAAAGGGCCACCAGTCTGTCTGTCTCTAAACCTGATATTCAGAAGAATTGAAGAATGAGACAGCCCCTCGCACTCCCATGTTCTGAGATTTAAACATCTTCGCTGATTGACAGCTTCCTTGGCAAATTATTCCGATGCGTGTGTTTGTCCAACAGAGAGAGAGAAAATCAAGGATTTCAGTAACAACTCATTTGCGTTTCTTAGACGGCAAAACGCATTCACAAAGGGTATTTTTTTTTTTTTCTCCTGTAGAAGAGTGATAAAATTGTAAAGCGGCATTATTTTTCTTGTCTTAGTCATGAATCCTTTATGCTTTCTGGCAAAATTTCATTAAATAAGCCAATTTTTTCTGAGTCAAAATCTGTCGTTCAAAGCACTATCTTAAGCAGCAGAGTTTGGGAAGAAGTTCATTCAAGTAAATCAGCATTGTTATTACAGTAAAACAGAGGTTGTAACTTTCCAGAAATTTCGTGCCTCTTCATATCCGTCTTGAGTTTCCTGCCTATGCCTGTGGGCCCAATTTGTTGATTCTTCCTATCTAGTGTTTGTTCTTCTTACAGTAAATCAGTTTCCTTTGGGAATCATTTCATATTTATATCAACATCTGTCAAATTTTGTCTGGATCAGCCAACATCCGCATTGAAATCCGTGCAGGATTTTTTGTATTTTTCCATATCTTGGGAAACGTGCAAATGGCTTTGTTAACCAATCTCATGTTGGAAGGCAGTCAGGAACATTCCGAGCAGATAGAATCTGCCTTTTACGCCTTTATGGCTAAAAGGTCGTCAGATCATGTACCGTCTTCTGCTTGGTACATTGACTCTGGTGCATCACGCCATTTCTCTCACAGGCGTGACTGGTTTATTGACTTCTCACCTTTCAGTGATTCCGTGGTATTTGGTGGAGGTGAAAAGTACACAGTGATTGGCAGAGGTACCGTTCAGATCCAGTCTGGTGGGCACACACTCATCTTCTTGAATGTATACTATGTTCCTGGTATGGAAATTAATCTGCTGTCTGTCAGCCAGATTATGAGGAATTCTCCTCAGCTTGATGTAGTGTTCAGTGCGCACAAGTGCTCCATTATTGACAGGGAGACTAGTCTAACAATTGCTGTTGGCCTAGAGGACCATGGTCTATACAGGCTACTTGACACCGGTGACTCTCCAGAAGTGGCTCTAGCAGCACGTGTCTCTCCCATCAGTACTCTATGGCATCAGCGATATGGGCATCTAAATATGCAGTATCTCTCTCAGCTCTCCCGGGAGGGACTTGTGTCAGGATTACCTGATATTCAGACTCAGCAGTTGGGGGTATGCGGCGCCTGTCAAGCGGGAAAGCAACATCGGTCTTCATTCAAGGCTGGAGAATCTTGGCGTGCATCTAAGGTACTCCAGTTACTTCATGCTGATATTTGTGGTCCTATGAATACAGCTTCTATCACTGCTTGCAAATATTTTTTACTTATTGTAGATGATTTCAGTAGAAAGATGTGGGTGTATTTTCTAAAAAATAAATCTGATGCACTTAGTACCTTTCAGAAGTTTAAAACCTTAGTTGAAAAAGAGTCTGGCTGTAACATCATGACTCTTAGGACCGACAATGGGGGGGAATTTTGTTCTTCAGCTTTTGCCAACTTCTGTGATATTCATGGCATCAAACGTCAGTTAACCACACCCTACACTCCCCAGCAGAACAGTGTTGTCGAGCGTCGCAACCGCACGGTTGTTGAAATGGCTCGTTCCATGTTACAACACAAGAGTGTTCCAAACAGATTCTGGGCTGAA
The DNA here is from genome assembly GCA_031772625.1 of Pinus tabuliformis. Lineage (NCBI taxonomy): Eukaryota > Viridiplantae > Streptophyta > Pinopsida > Pinales > Pinaceae > Pinus > Pinus tabuliformis. The sequence goes on along the minus strand of CM062819.1, from coordinate 1,388,405,809 downwards.
GCAGTATTTACTGCTGTTTACCTTCTTAACCGATCACCCACTCAGGCTGTTACAGGGAAGACTCCTGAAGAGGTTTGGTCTGGCCGTAAGCCTAAGATCAGTCATCTCAAAGTATTTGGCTCAGTTGCATATGTTTGGATTCTAGCTGCTAAGCGCTCTAAGTTGGATTCCAAAAGCCAGAAACTCATGATGACAGGGTACAGTGATCATCACAAGGCCTATAGGCTGATAGATATAGCCACTAGTCGTCTTAGCTTCAGTCGGGATGTAGTATTTGATGAAGACAGAGGATTCTTTCAGTCTTCTTCTTCTGAGCAGTGTTCTGAGGATCAGCCTCACAGTGTTCTTCTTCCGGTCGGTCCACCTGATGGGAGGGATGATGTAGCATCAGTATTTGATAATACTCTATCTGAGCTTCCTCCAGAAAATAACCCTCCTCTTGCGGCCCCCATTGCTCTTGAGTCTTCTCCACCTCCTCCTGATATTGATTCCTCTACTCCTGATATTGGTTCTTCTACTCTTCGGCCTAAATGGTGGGCTAAAACCATTGGTGATCTCCGGGATGATGAGCTCCTTGAAGGTAGAACTTCTAGACATAAGAACAGACAACAGTCTACAGTCAATTTTGCTCTTATGGCTAACCTACATAGTATTTTTGAGCCTCAAACCTATTCAGAGGCTAAGGGTACATCTGAGTGGGAACAGGCTATGGAAGCCGAATTCCAGAGTCTTCAGAAGAATCACACATGGACACTTTCTGATCTTCCTGCAGAGAAAAAACCCATAGGCTGCAAATGGGTGTATAAAGTGAAATACAAAGCTGATGGAACCATAGACAAGTATAAAGCTCGTCTTGTGGCTCGAGGGTTCTCACAGAAGGAAGGCATCGACTATGAGGAGACTTTTGCTCCTACAACCAAGATGAGTACCATAAGGCTTGTGCTTGCCCTAGTAGCTCAGTTCAATTGGAAAGTTCATCAGATGGATGTAAAGAGTGCTTTCCTAAATGGTGATCTCCAAGAAGAAGTCTACATGACGTAGCCTCCAGGATTCAAGGTTGCTGGTCAAGAACAGAAAGTGTGTCGGTTAGCTAAAGCAATCTATGGATTGAAACAAGCTCCTCGGGCTTGGTACATGAAAATTGATTAGTACCTGACAGATCAGGGTTTTCAGCGGAGCCCATCTGATGCAAACCTGTATATCAAACATACTGGTGATGATATCTTGTTTGTGGTTGTCTATGTGGATGACCTTATCATTACTGGCAGCTCTGCACATTTGATCCATGGGATCAAACAAGATTTATGCAGAACTTTTGAGATGACAGACTTGGGACTTCTTCATTACTGTCTGGGGGTTGAAGTTTGGCAGACTGAAAATCAGATCTTTCTCTCTCAGTCCAAGTATGCCAAAAATCTTGTGGATAGGTTCAGAATGCAGGATTGCAAACCGGCCACGACTCCTATGGAACCAGGGCTCAAACTTTCAGCACAATCATCCTCTCCTCTTGTGGATGAAACTTTATTCAGGCAATTAGTGGGCAGTCTCATCTATCTTACTGCTACCAGACCTGACATCAGTTTTGCAGTAAGCTACATTTCTCGCTTCACGTCAGCTCCTAAAGATGATCATTGGAAAGCAGCAAAGCGTGTGCTACGATATGTGCGTGGCACTTCTGATTATGGTCTCCTATACACTCGAAGTTCCAAACCTGTACTCCGTGGTTACACTGATTCTGACTGGGCCGGTTCGGTTGATGACCGTAAATCTACAGCTGGGTATGTGTTTAGTCTAGGATCCGGTGCTGTTACTTGGACTAGTAAGAAGCAACAGGCAGTGGCTCTCTCCTCAACAGAAGCAGAGTATCGGGGAGCAGTTAAGGCATCCTGTGAGGCAGTTTGGCTTCGACGTATGCTTGCAGATATGCATGTTTCCCAGACAGGGCCTACTTCTTTGTTTTGTGATAATCAGGGAGTGCTCAAACTTGCCAAGAATCCAGTCTTTCATGAACGAACAAAACATGTGGAAACTCATTGCCACTACATTCGCCAGCTTGTTGAAGACGGCTCAGTTCAGTTGCAATATGTTCCCACAACAGAGCAGCCCGCAGACATTTTCACCAAGCCTCTTGGTCCTGATAAATTTGTAAAATTCAGAGGGTCTATTGGTGTTGTAAATAGATTGAGCATTAAGGGAGGGTATTAGAATATTCCTATTCCTATTTAGTATTTAATGCTCATTCTTGTAGCTGTTGCTATTTTTATTGTTTTAGCAGTTTCTTAGATGAAACTGATTGTTTCCATATTCTACATAGAAACTTGATGTTTCTATTATTGTAAATATCTCTGTATTATTATTGAGCTTCAGCTTGCTCATAATTAATGAATTCATTTGGAAATCCATATGCGTTGTTCGCACTGTTTTAGTTTCCCTGTTTCCAAAATTTGGGGAGGTCGCGTTTTGTATCGCTTCCCGTTTCGGAAACTCGTACCCGTTTCCCCGTTTCGTGCAACCTAGCTTCTCACATGCTAATGGGGATGTCATTGCTGTGCCGATCCTCGGTGGCCCTTGTGCCTAATACATCAATGGAAGTGCATCGTCTCCATACAATGCCCTGCTTGGTGGCATACCAATGCCCTCCCATCCGAATAACTCTTGCCGGGGCATGCTGACTACTTGACAATCCCATATACTGACGATGTGCCGGGACATCTCTCGGACCCTGCACAATATTCCGTCGAACCAACCCAACACTAGCGCTGACTAGAACTTTGATGGAAATGTGAATGAATGTATGTGCTTGGTTAATGGGTTAACCACCCTATCAATGCCAATCATCTTGAATTTCTAGTATATGATGGAAAGCCCCACCTAGATCCCAATGCCAACCTGGGCTTCCAGTATCCACTCCACTCGTGTCAACTAAACCTAGATCCCAGATGGATGTATCCTCATTTGAAATATACCTGTCTCCACATCCCATGGGTGCATAATCAGGAACCTCTGGGACATACCTCTCTGCAAGTGCCAGTTCATCTGGGTGCTCCTCGTGCTCAACTATCACAGTAGGCTCCTCTATCAAATCATGAGTGCCCCTAACATCCTCTTGTGTGATGGTTGCCATAGTTAACTGATTGTATGCTATGGAGGATGAAGAGCGCACACAACTCAACTCCATACAAAGCTGCTCAACCTGCAACTCTGATTCTTGAAGGGCCAACTGACTTCTCTTCAGGATTGTTGGGTGGTCTCAAGCTTATGTGTAAGCCTGTCAACTTCCTGCTCTTTCCCTACTAGCGCATCATGATATATCTCAGCAAGCATGAGTAGATGATCTCTGTCTGAAAGGAGGTGTAAGTAGTCGGATTTTATCTCTACCAATGACTTTTTGAGACTCTGAAAATTTGCAAGTGAAGGCTCTCCTCCCAAACCATCATGTGTCACTGCACTTCTCCAACAATAATCTACCACCAATACTTGTGTATCATCAAAATGCCTCATGGATGCAACAATCATATCTTCACCTACCTTCAATTGCCATGCCACTTCTCCAACAATAATCTACCACCAATGCTTGTGTATAATCAAAATGCTTGATGGATGCAACAACATATCTTCACCTACCTTCAATTGCCATGCCAAATGATAGGATTCGTGGTTGCCATCATCACGCTTCCCAAAATCATCTTCCTTTGTCATCCTTCATGCCTAACTCCTGAGAAATTGGATCAACATCCAAACTTTATCATGATTAGGTGCTAACACACTCGAATCATCATAATCATCATTACTAATTGATTGGGAAAATTTATCATATGTATTTTCAACCTGTCTATCACATTCAATATTGGTTTTATCAACCTCATATGATAGCTCTAATGGAGTATTAAAGGATGTTGTTTTTTCAACCTCATTATGCACATCGTCAACATGAACAGGTGCATGTATTTCCAAGAAGTCATCCACTTCTTCAGATTTGAATCCCTCTTTTTTCTTCCCAACTGATAAGAGTGGCTTCAACAACTTAGGATGCTCTAACAATGTTGTTAAATTCTTTTGATATCCTTGCATAACTTGCAAAAGTTCCTCCATGAGTTCCTGATTTGTCTTCATCTTTCCAAAGTGGGTTCTCTGCCTTGATAACTTCGGAACTCATCAAATTGCCATGATAGACTTCTCTTAGATCCCACAACTGTCCAAGAACATGCTCTGATACGACTGTAAAATTCCCTCTTGGAAATGACCAAAAAATACCACTGTGTTTTCTGAGTTTATGGAGTTTTCTCAGTGAAATGTTTTGTCAAATAGTTAATGACAAACTGCTCTAGGTACACTTTTCATAATTTAATTCCAAATACACATACACAGTGAACCACACTTGCTTCAGAATGATATCAACTAATTTATAATATACTCAAAAACACAAATAGTGCTGATACGAGTTTATGAAGCAAGGAATATAAACATGAACAACCTTGCATTAATTCAAAATGATAACAACAGTGATTAACAAAATAGAGGAACCTGATGTACAAATCAGCAAGAGGATCTTCAGTATAATGCTCAGACTTTGGTGTTGCTTCAACAATGCAATCAACAAGTAAATGGCCAAACATTTACGCGCCTTTACCACTATAAGATACCCTTTAGGGATATTCCAAAATTTTCTGTTAATTTTCTCTGGGTTTGGCTGACTGTTCAATATGGCATTTCATCAAACAATTGATAAACATATGGCTGTAGGTGTACTTTAGTTAAGTTTAATTCCAAAGAGTAAACATAGTACTGAGAAAATGCCTCTAAACTCATCCACAGGTATCATTAATATTAAACCCAGAAAAAGGTACACCGTTGATATACATTATTTATCACTCCATAAAGGCAGTATGTGTCACTGAAATATGGCTTAAAATTACACAATAGTGCATATTTAATTTCTGAACTGATATAATGACTGAACAACATAGTGATTAGAACCGGACCGGTCATTGAACAGGTAGACCCCCCAGACCGGGAAGTGGTCAGAACTGTACGGAAACCGGTCAACCAAAAACACACAAAATATTCAAATTTTAAAGAAAAACACATATATTAATGTGCATCCATATGAATCCAAACCATTTATACACAAATAAGCAAAAGTTCTCATTTATATAACATGTAAGGGTGCACATAACCAAAATAGCACCGAGTGCAATCCATCTCTAAACCGAAAATACATCAACAAACAAGCTCCACATGGCCTCTAGCATCCATAAAACATTATGCTACAACAAATACTTACATATCATCAAAATCATTGTCTATATTGGGATCTTTGTCATCAATATCACCCTCTAAGCATTAAAATAAGATAGAAAAATCATAGCATGTCAAGTCAATATTTTGTTTGAGTGATGAGTATTTTTTTATTAGGCTCATGATAGAGGAGTTCAACAACCAATGCCACTAACATCAAGGTACATAGAGGGCTTGGTGTTCTTGATTAAACACTAGTTCCATACCCTCGTACATGAGAAAAGCCAATGTAGCATTGCAATCCCCCAATCCTGAAAGCCGGGAAAATTGTTAAGTCTGCTGGATTTTGATTGAGATCTATAATTCTACATTCTCCATATGAAATCCAATGAGATCAAAACTACTCTCAAACATTTTGAGTCATTTCATGGTAATGTTAAAAATTTAAGTAAAAGAATGAAATGAAAGATAAAGGAGAATGTCAATTTTACTAGCATAGCAATAGTAGGGCCATATTCTTAAATATTAGACACCTATTATGGGCTAGTGCCTAGCTAAGACAAATATTAAAATAAAAAAAGCAAAACAGGCCCCCTTGTTGCGTTCTATGTGGCTTTACCGTACCGAACCAGACAAAAACGGTTCAAGTCACTAGTTCGAACCGGTTTTTGCCTCAAAATGGTCAGACTGGTCTGAACCGGTTGGTTCGGTTCGGTCCTTATAACAATGCTAAACAACACAATAGAGACAAGAACCTAGGAATATATTTCAGCAATATGGCGCTACAGGACCCCTTTTTTGTGACGGTAGTTTAGTCCTTGTCAACAAGCATACTCAACCAGCAATAATAGAAGGTCCTCGACCCCAGTTAGCAGGTGAAACTCATCCTAGAAATATATCAGACTTGGCTCTCTAATAAATAGATGACTTGGCCTCCAAGAGTAGTAGATAAAACTCACCCATCTAACTCAGCTTTGTCTCAATATGTAACTTAGATTCAGCCAAATGAAGAGGAATGCGACCTGGTAGTGTAACAGAACTCGACCTCTTGGAATCTTAGAAGATGACCACTTCAAAGATATTTCAACCCTCTTTTTTTGGCAACTCGTCCTCAGATTTTTGCCTTGAAAGCTTTATATTTTCTTGGATATGTCGGAATTTCTAAGTCTAACTCGTTAGAAACCCTTCATGTTCTTTTTGATTTATTCCTACCTACTTGTTCTGTTAATTAACAAGTTATTTACCATGTAAATAGTGGAAATAAATACAAGTACATGCTCAACACATTACATATCATCAACTGAAGGAAACAAAACAAGCACACAAGTGACACTGTTGTTTTCGGACTAAAGTCCCCGGAAAAACCCAATGTGGGAAAACCAGTGCAGCTATCTGAGGGCTTTATCATTATGCAGTTTCTGAATACAATCTGGGTGCTAAAATCGGCTCACCCAACAGAGAATAATCTCGACAGTAGACCCTCTCATTCGGAGACAGATGCTCCGGCTGAAACCCGGCATAAACACTCCGACAGCTCCTTAGCTCCAATCCGCCCCACGAAAAACCCCAGTGTCAGCCTCTTTTGCCCTCTGTGTTAGCTTTCTCGGTAATTCCGGACAGTTCCAGCTGTTCCCGGTAGTTCCAGCTTCTGCCTTCTACATCAGCTTTCTCGGCTGTTCTGGCAGTTCCCGACAGTTCTGGTTGTTCCCGGCAGTTCCGGCTTCTGCCCTCTGCGTCAGTTTTCCCGGTTGTTCCGATAGTTTCTAGAAGTTCCGGTTGTTCTCGGTAGTTCCGGCTTCTGCCCTCTGCGTCAGCTTCCCGACTGTTCCGGCAGTTCCCAGCAGTTTCAGCTGTTCCCAGCAGTTCCAACTTATGCCCTTTGCGTCAGCTTTCCCAGCTGTTCTGACAATTCTGGTTGTTCCCGGCAGTTCCGACTTCTGCCCTCTACGTCAGCTTTCCCGGCAGTTCCGACAGTTCCTGCTATTCCCGAAAGTTCCGACTTCTGCCCTCTGCGTCAACTTTCCTGGCTGCTGCGCTGATCCTCCCGGCACTATCTCTGCTTCTCTGCTTCTGTATTCATTGCCCCTCAGCTGCAACTCCAGATCACTCTCTCAACTTTCTCAGCAAACCCAGCCCCAGAAAGTCGAAATCTTGATCTCTTGGTGTGTTTTCCAAGTGACCCTCAAGCCTCCTCTTATACTTTTCTTGTTGACAAATCAACGACCAAGATTAAGTCTCTAATCAACGGCTAAGATTAGATCTGGATTGATCCATGTCTTTTGGACCATTCTGACACAGTTTTATATTAATTCACTTTAATATTTTATTTTCCCAAAGTTTAGACTCATGGACTCCATTAAAATTATTATTTTAATATCTCCCAACCTGTTTAGAATCTGCCCAAACACTTTCTGGGTATTGGAGATATCATGTGCTTTAGCCTCTCCACCAATTTTCGTGGCTAGAGCACATCCGATGCTACCCTAAATCAACACTCCCTCTTAGCGAGGACTGTGCTCTAGTCATACTCCTCATTGAGCATCACTCTGATCATCCGGCATCGGTCCCTGTGCCGATGCTAGGCTTGCTGCCCAACATCCTCTACATTGCTGCATCCTGTACTGCTACCCATGGCCCTGCCACTGCCACTGCTGCAGCTCCCTCTGCATTCGTGCTATTGCCCATGGCCTTGCCACTGCCACCTTTGCATCTGCACTGCAACCCCTCTCATCATGTTGCATCATGTTGCCCATAACACTACCACTGCTAACTGCTGCACTGCAACTCAGTTACTGAGAAGTAAGTAACTTATCTCCCAACTTTGACATCTCCGTCAGGCTAGAAACACTCCTGATGCTGAAGCTTCCTCTGTCACTAACAAGTGCTCCCTCTCTGACCTCTGTGCTGTTGCAACAACTCTGTACATCTCGCACCGTTGCACACCTCTCTGTGCCATCTTGCACTGGTGCAATAGTCCCGTTCTTCTCGCACTATTGTCTCACTCTATCTTGGGAATCCTGCACTATAGCTCCCTCTGTCGCTCCATCTGCATTCGTCTCTACTGACATCCGCCAGTACTGCTACTCCTCTTCGGGGCTCCCATAGCAAGGTCTAGTCCAAGAGGTTAGGTACCTCGAGGATCCTACCCCTCATCGCATGTAGTCCATGTGACTACAACTCGATGTCTCCCCACTTCTTTTCAAGTGGCACATGAGTACTCATGGCACAATCGTCATCCCTGAAGGCGAAGGCCTTGATACGATGTTTATCTAGAAGGAACAGGATCCTGGCCTTCCAGACCATAAAGTTGGATGCTCCGTTCAACCTATCCTGATCCCTCATTCCATTCATGGCCATCTCTCTACTCTTCTCTGTTGACTCCTCTGAGTCTCTCTACTTCCCGCCTGGAAGTTCTTGGTTCTACTCCTGCTGAGTCTCTCTACTTCCCATCTGGAAGTTCTTTGTTTGACTCCTTCGAGTCTCTTTACTTCCCGTCTGGAAGTTCTCTTTTGGACTCCCTTTGAGTCCCGATTTCCCTCCTGGAAATCCTTATGCCAACCGTCAAGTTGCCCCTCTCCGATCGTCTGTGCAACTACACCACTGATCTGGATTCCTTGGCTAGAAATCTGCCTCAACAACAACTCCCTCCCTTTGTTCTTGCTTTGTTAGGTACTTTTCTGACTATAGTACCCCACCAGCTTCACTCTGCAACTTACCCACAACCTCCTATACCCCAGCAACTGAAGGATTGAGCCACTTGGCTTTGCGCAATCCTGACACCGACAAATTAGCTCCCCCAACCAACTGCGTTATCCCTCTTGGCCTCTGCATGAGCCTGATTCTGACTCCCTTAGCCTCTGTGCTGTCTTTCTCTGGCCCAGAATGATGACGCAGTCCCTCTGCGTCACTCCTTCCTCTGTCGCCTTCTGCAAGGCTCAACTCTGTCACTCGAGACAGTTGATTTCTGTTGCTGCTGCTCTGCTCGACTGATGTCCTCAATTCTCCTATGATCTGCAACCACGTTCTGATACCATGTTGGCATTCCTAAGTCTAACCCGTTAGAAACCCTTCATGTACTTTCTGATTTATTCCTACCTACTTCTTCTGTTGATTAACAAGTTATTTACCATGTAAATAGTGGAAATAAATAAAAGTACATGCTCAACACATTACAGATCATCAACTGAAGGAAACAAAACAAGCACACAAGTGACACTGTTTTTTTTGGACCAATGTTCTCGGAAAAACCCAATGCGGGAAAACCGATGTAGCTATCTGAGGGTTTTATTATTATGCAATTTTTGAATACAATCTGGGTGCCAAAACTGGCTCACCCAACAGAGAATAATCTTGGCAGTAGTACTTCTTCGGAGACAGATGCTCTGGTTGAAGCCCTGGATAAACACTCCGACAACTCCTCAGCTCCAATTTGCCCCACGAAAAGCCCTAGCGTCAGCCTCTTCTGCCCTCTGCGTCAACTTTCACAACAGTTCTGGCAGTTCCCGGCAGTTCCGGCAGTTCCCGACAGTTTTGGCTATTCCCGGCAGTTCCGGTAGTTCCCGACAGTTTTGGTTGTTCCCGACAGTTCCGGCTTCTGCCCTATGCGTTGAATTTTCTAGTTGTTCTGGCAGTTCCGACTGTTCTCGACGGTTTCAGCTTCTGCCCTCTGTGTCAGCTTTCCCGGCAGTTCTGGCTTTTGCCCTCTGCGTCAGCTTTCCCGGCAGTTCCGGCTTTTGCCCTTTGCGTCAGCTTTCCCGGCAGTTTCAGCTTCTGCCCTCTGCGTCAACTTTCCCGGCTGTTCTGGCAGTTCCCAGTAGTTCTGGCTGTTCTCGGCAGCTCCGCTTTTGCCCTCCGCATCAACTTTTCCGGCTGTTCCGGCAGTGCCCGACAATTTCAACTTCTGCCCTCTGCGTCACGTTCCCGGTAGTTCCGACAGTTCCCGACAGTTCTGATTGTTCCCGGCAGTTCCAGTTCTGCCCTTTGCGTCAGCTTTCCCAGCTGTTGCGCTGATCCTCCTGGCACTATCTCTGCCTCTCTGCTTCTGTATTCACTGCCCCTCAACTGCAACTCCAGATCACTCTCTCAACTTTCTCAGCAAACCCAACCCTAGAAAGTCGAAATCTTGATCTCTTTGGGTGTTCTCCAAGCAACCCTCAAGCCTCATCTTATGCTTTTCTCATTGACAAATCAACGAATAAGATTAGATCTGGCTTGATCCATGTCTTTTGGACCATTCTAACACAATTTTATATTAATTCACATTAATATTTTATTTTCCCTAAGTTTAGACTTAGTGACTCCATTAAAAATATTAATTATTTTAATATCTCCCAAACTGTTTAGAATTTGCCCAAACCCTTTCTGGGTATTAGAGATCTCATGTGCCTTAGCTTCTCCACCAATTTTTGTGGCTAGAGCACATCCGATGCTACCCCAAATCAACAAGATATTCTCAGTCCGTCAAAGATCTATGAGAAACTCAAAAAATCAATAGATAACACCACTTACCTCCATTATCTTCTACAAATATTCTTCTTCCTGGTAGCACAATGGTGAAATCTGAGTGATTCCGCTTTCTAAACCAACTAGGGTGTATAGTTTCAACATCAAAGCTAGCAATAGCTGCTAGGGTTTCTCAAACCCTAGGATTTTCTCCAAAAGCTCTCCAAATCCTTTTTTTCTCAAATGGCAAAATGATAGAATGAGGAGAGACCCCCCTCATTTCCTGTTTTATAGCTCATTTGCCATCATTTTGCCGTTTTCCCCAATTAAATAATAAAAGCACTTTTCCCTTTATTTATTAAAATGACTTATTAACTAATTAAAGTCACTTTTATGCTTAGTTCACCTTCACGGTCACACCAACCTCTCAAAGGCCCTTTTTATCATCCTTCCCTGTAGATCTTTTCACTCTGATTCCAACGATCTATTACACTAAGGTATTTATCGAAGTAATCAAACCCAAAGAGCACCTTAAGCATAATTAATTAAAATATGCCCGTTAATATCTTCGTTTTATGGAAATTGTCGAAATGCAGCGGAACAAAGATCGAACTTTGCAGAACTGATCCTGATGATGAAAAGTGGCAAGCGACCCCAGTCGGCCCCCAGAAAACTCCTCAAATCCCTCTGGGTCCACCAATAATATAAGCCTGCTCCCGTGACCTGGTTGACATGAGCTTTGGAAATCCCTCCTAATCTCACCACAAGACATTCCAAAATTTGGGGACATTACACTACCACATTGGTATGATTCCATGAGTTGGCAAAGATGGCCTCTGGTAGAGGTATAAAATTCAAACTCATCATCAATAAGGTCTCCATCATGAATATTTGATTGCCTAGTCGTTATAGAAGGAGCATTTGAGGAAACGCTTGTAGGACCAAGAGGAGGACTAACATCATAATGTGAAGGAAGGAGATCCACTAAAACATGCTATGAATCATCTATCGACAAATCATTTGTAAGAATAGTGTAAAAGATCTCGGTGGACTACGAGTAGGAAATATATCAATATAACCAATGATCACTTTCTCTCCACTATGTTGTTGTCAATAATCGGAGAGGAAGGGCCCATATCTAGAGTGCACAAGTTGGGTATATATACACAACTTAAGAGGTAGAGCACTTCCCCCTAGGGTTATGAACCTACATGTACAAGGTTGGCCTTATCCAAATCTGGAAATATGATAATGATTACAATATAAGGTTAGACATGGCTGAAGGTGAACCTTACACCATTTTGAACATCCCCTCTTTAGTTGAATAGAGTGCCAGAGAGAAAAATTATGAATACAAATGAGAGTGGGTGTATAGATACTGAACTCAATATAAGGTCAGCCATGGCTGAAATACAAATGAGAGTGCGTGTGTATATACCCAACTCATAATAAGGTTGGTCATGGCCAAAATTAATTTTACACCCCTAATTTCAACACATCCCTTAATTTGAATAATGGGCCCTTGGAGATAAGGTATTACTTCACAAGATTCACACCTCCCTTAACGTTGAGCATGGACCACATAGAGAATACACTACATATTCTTACCCACTTCAATGCCAATACTACCACATCGGTATGATTCCATGAGTTGGTGAAGATGGCCTCTGTTAGAGGTATACAAATGACTTGTAATCAATAAGGTCCTCATCATGAACATTTGTTTGCCTAGTCGTTATAGGAGTGTTTGAGGAAACACTTGTAGGACCAAGAGGACCAAGAGGAGGAATACCATCATAATGTGAAGGAAAGATACACTAAAGCGTGCTGTGAATCATCTATCAGCAAATCATTTGTAAGAATAGTGGAAAAGATCTTGGTGGACTATGAGTAGGAAATACATCAATATCACCAATGATCACTTTGTCTCCACTATGCTCTTGTCAATAACTAGAGAGGAAGGGCCCATATGCAGGGTTCACAATCAGATATGCATTATGAGTCCATCAGGTTTGTTAAAAAATGCAAAGTAGCCTCCATAAGTCTTTAGAAGTTCTCCTTGATAGGCCCATGAGAAAGAGAGGTATCAACTTCTTTTGGAAACTTTTTTAATAGTGTGCTACCTCTTGCAGTAGAACACAAAAGAGGGAGGACAGCCTTGGCCTTGAAGGGGGATTTAAGCCATAGGAAACCCTACATGAAGTGTGCTAGATTTGAAGGAGGGTTTAAACCTGCGGAAAAACTTAAAAAAAACCTTGAAAAACTGTGCTAACCTTGAAGGAGGGTTCAAACTCTAAGAAAAGCCTTAGAGAAGAGATTCTCCAAAAACTCTTGTTCTGCAATCACAAAGAAGTTTCAAGCGATGCCACTAGCTAAATTTGTTTGGATCAACTACAGAAGCAAGCCCTTGAAGGAGCTTTTAAACCCTAGGAATCCCTAAAAAGAGATGGTCCAAAACCCTAGTTCCATAGGCCTTAGGCTGCCTCTAGCCAAAAGTCTTTGGATCAGCTGCTGAATTGAGTGAGGTTCACACCTGCACTAATACCATGTTGAGTTTCACAAGATAAATTACAAATGAGAGTGGACAGTAACTACACAACTCAAAGGGGTAGGGCACTTTTCCCAAGAGGGGTTATGAGCCTACATGTACAAGGTTGGCCTTACCTAAACCTAGAAATATAATAATGATTACAATATAAGGTCAGTTGTAGCTGAAAGTGAAGCTTACACCATTTTCAAAAAATAATTGCATAACAGAGATGTAGCTGGGCTGAGAGAGAATGTGGGACATACAACAATATTGAATGTCTTTAATTGCCTTCAGAGATGAATAACAAATGTGTGAGGAATTTAGTGATTTTTTCAATTAGTTTCAATGCAGACATTATGCCAATGAAAATAAAATGAGTTAAAGAAGATATATAAATGAAAAATGAACTAGGATGAAATGGAAGTACATGGAATTTGGAAAACAAAAATAAGCCAGAGGTAAAGTAGAGAATTCGATAAAAGTAAAAACAATCCTAAGTAAATTGCATAGTGATAGACTTTAATGTATGAAAGTGAAACAGAAAGGAAACTACAACTACCGGTAGAAGCACCTGCTCCTGGAATACATGAATTTTACAATCCTCTAGTTGCCAAGAAGAATATGTAGGTATAGTATATACACAGCCGCTTGGAGTTCTTTATCTGATTGTTTATTTAAGGTTTAAATTTATAGAATTTCCTTAGAAGCTTCATTTAGTGGTCATAGTCGTGTAAATAAAGAAACAAATCATGTTAATGGAAATTATTGAGGAGGTTTATACTTATCTCAGCATTAATTCTGTACTACCATCCAACCTAAACGTTATATTTTCATGTTCAAAGGGAAATCCCTTGTAAAAATTGAGCAGAAGAATTCAATAATGTTAGCATCTTGTTAGATTTAGAACATGTAGATGTTTTATGCAATCATATGTTATGTTTATAAGGTGCTTGTTTCCATAGCATTTTCGAGCCATAGACACATTTTGAACTTGCTCAGGAATGAATTGACAAGCAAGATTTGGGTCATTTTTCCACACCTTCCAGACTTAAGGACAGAAGATTTGTACCCTTTTCCGGACTAGATGCATCTATGGCTAATCAGTGCTTATGTTGCGTCAAAATGATATAGAATTGGAATCTATAGAGGGCCGTATTATTAGGCAACTTTTATTTGGCATGGTATTCCATGTTTCCTTGTCGATCATGGTTGTGGTTGCACATGTTGAGTCAGGTAGAGTTCAAGGAAGAATTTCCGGAAATCAGTTTTGTCATTTTCAAAATTCCTTTTTGATACTTTTGATGCCTTCTGACTGAAATTCTGTGCAGATTATCTTGTCTCAGGAAAAGAAGATACATTTACTTAACGATCTTGTAAAGACCCTACAACAACAGATTACAGAATGCAAAAATGCCAGTGCAGGTTATAATCCTGTAGAAGCTGTGGCTGTAAATACCAGTGAGCCCCACAATCAAGAGGGTCCAGAAGACTAATAATTGACCTTAGATTTGTAAAATGTTCTTGGCAGTAGAAAATTGTCAAAGATTAGTGTCATGAGATCCCTAAAACTTTGAGGCTACAGAAGAGTTTCTGATCAATACAACAGTGTCAAGGGAATCATTATTTTATTTTTCATATATCAGAAACTTGCTGCACCAGTGGAATGATTGGTGATTCTATTCTTATTTTAAAGCTCTGTCACCTCAAAGCAGCTTGAAGAATTTGGTAGCTCCCTCCCTCAATGCACATTGCCACATTCTAAAACAGATTTACTTGATGGCTTTGTATAATTTCAAATTTCAAATTTATCAATTTCTTAAAATTTCAGAAGATTATGTTCTCTGAACTGAAATTTGAAATGTTACCAAGTTCCAAACATCATCATTTTTGCTTTATGTGCTATTCTCTATTGCATATGAACAGGGATTTGAAATTCCTCATTAAGCTGGGCATACCATGTCCATATTATTCATAGCTTTCATATCTTCTAGATTAATAAAGTAATTTTAGTCTTCATTGCCATAATTGAAATGTTGATTTAATCTTCTGTTTTGCTTACGTACATAATTTGCATATATGCAACATTCCTGTTCTTACTGTTGAGATGTCAATCATAGTACTTTAAATGCATTATCTGGAGAGAAATCGAAATCAATTGTATTTGAACTTTGCGAATAGAGAATGGTCTCTCCCGGCATCAGCACAATAGTAAGTCTATGATGAAGTAGAAGAAGAAGGATAAATGAAGTTACTGGAGGCTAACATGATTATCCTAGGGGTCACTTCAAGCTAACTGATGAATCTAGATAAATCACTCATGGGCATATTTCCTTGGCAATTCACACACAAATCTTTTTTAAGAGATATGTTAAGAATATAGTTGTTTAATGTAATATTCCAACTAGGAAATAATAGTGAAAATCAAGAACATGCACCAGTGTTGCGGGGGAGCGCCCTTCCCCCTCGATCCCGCTCCCAATCCACGCTCCGGGCGGGAGCGTGCTCCCTAAATTTTTTTTCGCTCCCTGCCTTTTCAGTAGCGTTTTCGGGAGCATTTTACCTTTTTTGCAATTTTTTTTGTTGTTGTAATGTTTGAAATGCAATTTTTTTTTAAAGAAACAAATAATTTTTGAGTGGGGCAGCTTAATGATCAAGTCTAGGCCCTAGTATTGATATGCTATTCATGGTAATGTTTCCTTAATCTTCATTTTCATCCTTTTACTTAAATTTTTAACATTACCATGAAATGACTCAAGATGTTTGAGAGTGGTTCTGGCCTCATTGGATTTCATATGGAGAAAGTAGAATTTTATATTTCATTCAAAATCCAGCAGTCTTATCAGTTTTTCAGGATTTCAGGATTGGGGGATTGCAATATTTCCATTGAATTTTGTCATGTATTAGGGTATGGAACTCGTATTTAATCAAGAGCACCAATCCCTCTATGTACCTTAATGTTAGTGACATTGATTGTGGAACTCCTCTATCATGACCCTCCTAAAAATGTACGCATCACTCAAACAAAATGTTGACTTGACATGCTATGCTTGTTCTATCTTATGTTAATGCTTAAAGGGTGATATTAATGACAAAGATCCCTATACAGATACAGAGGTAATGACAAAGATACCTCTGGATATTAATACTTAGAAGGTGATATTAATCACAAAGATCCTGATTTTCCAACAAGACTAAAAAATTAGACATTTCTCGTGGTGGCAAAAGGGCCAAGCATAAGAAATAGATAATAGATTTACTTCTCTTTTCTAGTTTCTAATAGCTTTTATAACTATTGACTCTTTCATATTTATTATGATATTTTTTTAAACAATATATGACAATTTAAGTTTGAAGTTGGCAATTATAACTCATTAGTAATGAATTATGAATATGATGCTTCATGAAAGTTGAAAGTTGTTTCATTTCATTTCATTTTATAACATTTCATTTCATGTTAGATATTATTTGTTGTAATGGTTACACTTAGCTTACAAGTACAACTTTGGTGATCAATGATGATAAATGTTATATATTGAATTTTGAAAGCTTGAAACTTTAAGATTGATGAATCATGAGACTCAATATGTTGTATGTTACTATGTTACTAACTTGTGGATGTGGTTGATGAAGATTATAACTTCTAGATGATTGTTGTTGTATGGTTCAATCTATGTTTTTTTTTTTTTTTTGTTATATATATCTAATTCATTATTCTACATGTTTTTGTTGACATATTGTATCAAAATATAAAAAATATATATATTATATAAAAATGCTCCGGGATTCGCTCCCAAACTAGGAGCTTCTGAAAATGTCGCTCCCGCTCCCAAGTAACACTGACATGCGCTAAGTTACTGCAATAAAATTTTTAAACATGCATGCACAATCAGTAGACCATGAAATTTGGGCAAGAAATCTGAGCCATTTTATTAATACTGCTGAAATTTGGGTACAACATAGTAAGAACAATAGAACTCGGGCTTGCTTCTGCAAGCAATGCAAAACCTAGGTGAATATGTGAAGACCCAAGTGTTGAAAATGGCTCAAACAGGTAGCACGCATTGCCTAGAAAATACCGTTGTTACTACTGGAGAAGAACTGGAATTTTTGCCTTCAAAAGTTCTCAGAAAATTTTGCAAAATTAACTTGGAGCTCTTCACACCAAACCCACAAAAACCCAAAACAATCTTGGGCTAATTCCAGCTGACTCAGAGAGCCCTGAAAAGTGCGAGTTGCTCTCCCTAGTATGTTATGCGCACTACTAAAGATGATCTGCGCAGTCCCACCAAAAGCCATTGCTGGAAATGTCACCAAAATCACCACAATTTCTCCCCTGGAAAATTGCGTTCTCTCTAGCCCAATCTCTCTTGGAAATAAGTCCTTCACCCTTGCACAGGCTTCAACTAGTGAGCTTTGCACATTGCAAATAGGAAGGAAATTCGGTCGTCCAAAATCTTGTACTTCCCACCCTGCAAAACGGTACTAAAAATTCGGCCTCAAGGTAAGGAAATCTCCTGCAAACACTCGGATCTCCAACCAGTTGAAAAATGTAACTAGTATCGATTTTCATAATTGTATTTGAGTCATGATGTAATGTATTTGTCAAAAGAAAGGAAAATAAATTCTATTATAAAAGAATTTGACTTATTAAAGCATGGTTTCATGCTTGGGTCAATGGTTCTTAGGTCAAAGACTCCATTGTAGGATTCTAGGGCTTATGTCAAGTGTCCTTGTCCATGTTAGTATGTAATAGACCCTTCTTGGGCTTCTTGAGTCAAAAAAGAAATTTATTTTTTTATAAAATAAGTCATTTAGGCCTCCTCCACGAAGTGGACCACAAAGAAGGACAAGCCAACCTCATCAAGGGAATTCAAACACTATATAAAGGCAATAATTCAACCTCATTTAGAGCATCAACTCAAGAAGTTTGATTTGTAATCGCTAGAGGCAGAAAAAGAGTGCGAAGTTCAAGGAAGAGGAAGAAAATCTTAGTGAAGAAGAAGGAAGGCTTTGTCAAGCAAAAGGAAGTCGAATTTTCTTGCTCCTTACCTCACATGTGTGAAGTTGCTGGGCCAAAATTCTGGAGTAGCTAGGGGTCGAAATTCTGAATTGTTGCTAGGCCGAAAATATGGAGTAACTGGGTTGAAATTCTGGAGTAGTTGGGCCAAAGTTCTGGAGTGTTGCTGTGTTGTAGTTGCTGGGAAAGAAGAGACTACTGAAGTTTGCTGAATCGTATTGGAAGGCTGACTTAGTGGAGGAGGAAGGTCTTTTGGTTAGGTCTAAGGTCTTGGTCTATCTTAATTTGATTAGTGGAAGAGTTTGACTAGATTTTCCCCTAGAGAGGGGTTTTAGCCCTAGCTGAGTGCCTACATCTAGTGTCGTCGATCTTCATGTTTTGATTTGATAACTGCTTGATGAAACTAAGATAAAATAAGAACATAAATAGAAGATAATAAAACTACAATAATACCACAAGTATTTATCAACATAAGAAAATCTTCTACCTTTCCAATTTTATAACATGGTATTAGAGTTAAGGTGAAGGAGGAAAGGAAAAAAGCAACTTGAAGATCTACTAAAAGGGTCAAAAGATAAGGATCATATAAGAAGAGGAAGATCTATTATATCAAGAAAAGAAAACATGACAATGAAGTCTAAAAGCAAGCTAGAAGGAACCTCCAACTACAGGGCATGGAAGAAGATGATAGATCTTATTCTCACTAAGCATAAAGTTTTGGATCTTGTTCTAGGAAAAATTAAGAAACCTACAGATGATGCAGGGAAGGAGAAAAGTTAGGGAAACCAACATCTTGGCCATGAATCTCATAGTAGATGGAGTAGAGGACAATCTAATCCCATACATATCAAATATAGATTCCGCTCAAGAAATGTATGAAGCCCTCTTCAAGTTATTTACCATCAAGAACATTGGTTAGATAGCTAGCCTCTAGAATGAACTAAGGACAATAAATATGACAAAATATGATATTGTTTCATCATATTTTGTAAGGATCTCTAGGATAAGAGATGAACTCCAAGCTATAGATGAAATTGTACCAGATAAAGAACTCATGATTGCTGCACTACTAGGTCTACCAAAATCTTGGAGCTCCTTTGCATCAGGGATTAATGCTTGGAAATATACTCCAACCTTTGAACAAATGTGGAATGCATGCAGTCAATAAGAAACCCACATCTCATTAGTAAATAACAAAAAGGAGGATGAAGAAGACAACATTTCAAATCCCTACACTGCTCAACACAAGAAGGGTGTATTCAAGAAATTTAAAGGACTTAGGAAGAAAGTTGACATATCTAAGATTGAATGCTACAATTGTCAGAAGATGGGTCATTACAAAAGTCGTTGGCCTAAAAATCCAAGGAATAAGAAGAGAGAGAGAACATGTGAATGTCACTGATGAAACTCCACCAAAGAAGGATAAGATAGAAGAATTTGAAGTCAAAAACTTATATGCTAGAGACTCTTAGGGATATTATCCCTTGCATATTCTTCTACTTTAAGTTTTGCAATGTTTTCCTTTATGTTTTGATTTTTAGAGCTCATAAATCTAATGTCTTGTTAGGAATTCTTGAATTGCTTTTGAAAGTTGTAGGCATCCCTTAAAATGATTGGATTAAGATGGAGCCTTCACCATTGTCCAAAAGATAAGTATATTATTCTTTGTTTTACCTTTCATGTTTGGTTTCCTCCTCATGTTGAGATTTGTTTGTATTATATACTAATAATCTTTTCCCTATATTTTCCTTGGTAGGAAAGCTTGTAGAATACTCAAAGGCTATGGAGGAAACTTCAAAGAAGAGACTTGAATCATGAAAGAAGTTATGTTGCAAAGGAAGGCTTTAAAAAATTTGTTGTTCTACAAGATTTGTTAAAAAAACTACTCAAAGTATGTCTTAGACTACAAGTTTTGTTACAAGCTTCTCTTCATAGAAAATATATGAACATTCTCTTTTGAAATTTGCTTTACATTACCAACATATTTATGTCTAAGGTTTTGAATCATAGAGATTCTTGTTAGGGTGATTAATCATTAGATTGAGTCTACCCTTGTTATATTGTCTATTTTCATTCTTGTGAAATACTAACCCTTAGGGTTCACTGTAAAGCCCTAGCCTCTTAATGCTAAGGGTATGTCAGTGTTGATTATGAAAGAACATACGATGAAATCCTATTCTTTTGAAGTTTAGGGTTTGGTGAATTAGGGTTTATGAACAAAACCCTTGCAATAGTTATAGTAATATCCTAGGAAATAATTCCTAGGTGTATATTCTTCTGCATGATTGAAACCCTAGTCTGGTCAAAATTGTTATATATCTAACTTTAATGTATAAATGTTTGTATCTTAGGTTTATCTAGTAGGTATGGATATTGATATGAGATGTTAGTGCATGATAATGAAACCCTAGATATGTATATGCAAGTATACTATCTTGATAGTTGATGAAATCTAGGGTATATAGCAAAACCCTAGTAGAGATTGATATTCTAGGGCATGATGATATTGTTTTCGATTATTGATATGATTTAGTTGTGATGATAAAATTTAGGGCTTGACATGTAAATTCTAAAAACATATTGGTGAAACCTTAGATGTATATGATTGGATTGTTATTTAAGATTTTGTGTCTCGAAGATAGAATCTAGGGTTTATGACAAAACCCTAACAAGAAGTTGAAGTCTAATATGTAAAAAGATGTGATCCTTGTTGATTATGAACTTAACTAAGTTTAGGTATTTGATGTCTAAAGCCTAAATGTTTTGATGCTTCCATAATAATAACCTAGTTTTGATATAATTGACTTCATGCTTCTGTATATTTGTATTTGGTTGTACTTGCTATTGAAGTTTTGTAGGTACATAATCTTCAAGATGTTGAAGATGTTCGTCAGTGAAGATGATAATAATGATGAGTATGATGAAAGAAGTTGTAAGAATGATGATGATCAAGATGACCTTGATGACATGAGAAAAAATGAAGTATATCCGATGTTGTTGTTCTCCCTAAGTTGAGAGGGAGCTTGGATAGAAGAAAGGGTACATCTCCCCAGTTGAGAGGGAGGGCATATTATGACAATCATAGTAAATACCTTGAAGAAAGAATGAAACCGGTGAATGAATACTGATGGATTTGCAAACAAAAGACTTGAGAAATACTAAGGTTGTATTTGGTGCTACTGAAGAAATGAAAGAAGAAATATTTTGACAAGTTGTATCTGGATAACTTGATGATGATATAAGTAGCATTAGAATGATTGAGGACCCCGAAAGTTTGTGTTTACTTGTATATATACTTGAAAGTTTATTATTGATTGGGGTTGTGATTGTGCAGGATCTCTCCGTAAAAATATTAAACGTTTGAAGCATGCTTGGAGTGGTGGATATATATATATATATATAGTTGATAAGGAGAGATGAAGCATCTTGTGGCAACACGCTGCTTGGGAGGACATCTGGCTGACCTATGTGTTGATATCTAGATCCCAAATTAGGGAGGGTGGCGTTGGTCATAGAGCTTTGACATTGGATACAAACCTAGATCCCTGGGTTGGTGTTAGAGTGGAAGCCTGATGGTACCTATATATTGAAAAATGTAACTAGGTTTGGTCTTCATAATGACATGTAATTGTGACTTTTGTAAATGTTGTAATAAAATTATTTTTGTAAGCCTTGCTTCATGGGTTTCATGAGAAAGTGATTTTATTTTAGGTGGCTCCCATTGAGAGCCTTAGGATTTGTCATTAAAGTTAATGAATTAATGTCATGTATGAAGAGCTCTTCTTGAGCATATGTAAAATGCATATGATTCTATGAATATGTCTAGATAGCCCTCCAATGACAAACACCATCCTCTTCTGAATTGGCCTCCAAATCGTATGGAAGATCTCATGTTGGCTCACGTCAATAGACACATCTATTTGATCATTTCCGCTTATATACATAGGCTAACCATTATATAAAGGGATCTTGGCCTGTTCCACAGAGGTAGTGAGTTTCAGATATCCCTATGAGATTTCGGGTGAATAGAGGCAGCGAAGAAGCTCAGATCCTTTTGTAGTTTTCAGAGGGCAGTCATAGTGAAGTATCTCGGATGTCTGTCCACAATGAAAAATTTGGATAAGGTAAAGACAACGAAGAGATCTAGGATAAGACCTCGTAGATCTCTGTGATATTCAGATGGGTAGCAGCAAAGGTAAGTTCTGATATATATCTCTGAATTTTTTGTGGATAAGAGATAGTAAGGATTCAGATCAGTCATATTCTCGGTGAAGGACAAGACTAAAATTCTATGGAAGGGAATTCAGATCCCTCTACTATTTGTATTTTAGTAGCAACGAAGACGATGAGAAAAATTCATAGTGCACCACAGTCGATCACAACGAGAAAGAAGATCTTGAAGATAGTGATGGAAATATCTTGATAAGACAGTGATGTGAAAATGCAAAGAAGGTTGAAGCAAAGGAAGAATCATGAAGAAGAAAAGACAGTCAAGAGAAGCAATGTCTTGGTCTTGGAGTAGCTAATAGGTCAAGGGTCCTGGTCTTGGTATTCGTCAATTGGAATCTCTATAAGAAGAATTTGTGCAGGTTTTCCTCTCAAAGAGTGAGTGGTTTTGGCGCTAGCTCATAGCTTACATGCCGTGTCTCTTATCTATTTATGTTCTTGCAGTGGTAACTGTTTGTTGAAGAACACTAAGAATCTAACGTAAAGAAAATCCTAATCTATCAACTAAAAAGCATTCACAAGCAGTCACCAAAGAAGAGAAATCAACTAATACTAATGCCCTAGATTTCTCAACTGGTTTCAGAGCTAAGGTGTTGAAGTCAAAGGAAGGGAATCTAATCAAAGAGACTTTTAAGGATCGAGTTTCAAGAAAGACATCACAACAAGTTGAAGGTTATCAAAGCAAAATATCAAGATCTACATTGAAGAATCAAACCCTAGATTGAAGGAGCAATCTGCAACAACAAGAGCTTTTGTTTCTATAGTTATCATCAAAAGGCCACAAAGACCCTCATCAAGTTGTCTACAAGGCAAGATAGCTCAAAGGACTTTAAAGATGGAGATCACATGATCTTGGTGAAAGTCGAAACTCTAGAAGCATTTTTGATCTACACTACAAGAGAAGTCGAAGAATATTGAAGGTGAGAAGGCATTGTCATCATCAAGGTTATAAAGCAATCATGGATCCTCTCCTTGTCCTTGAAGAAGTTCATCCGAAGAAGCAACAAATCATCCTCATCAAAAGGAGCAACCTTCTCTATTGAAGAAATGCTTTTTCCTTTGGAATAAGATCATCCAAGAGGGAGCATTAATACATCTTCTTCAACCATCATCAAAATGATCAGGGTGAAGATTTCATCTTCACTTGTCAAGTAAGTATCTTTCATTCTTTAATAAGTTTGGTAAAATGACTTCATGTTTGCAAGGAGATCTATAAGTTGGATGGATCATCAAAATTCCTTGCATGAAAAAGGAGGATAAACATAGTCCTCTAAGAAGGTGAAGTCATTGAACATATTAAAAGGTCTCCTATGAATTCATGGAAAGGGATTCTTAAGAAAGATCCCCTCATATAACAATATGATAAAATCGTAAGAATACTCTCTAAAGATGCGGTAAAGAAGGTCACATGACTTAGATCTGATCTACACAAAAAGTAAAGGTATCAAAGGATGAAGGATATCTTCATAACATCTCATCTATGAGATCTAGGAAAGAAGATAATCATCATTGATCTATAATGCACTAACTGATAATCAAGGTAACATATATCCATGGGGATAAGAAAGTTACCTCATTCGACAACTTGTGATTTCTATGCAAGATAGAAGAAGACAAGTTGAAGGAAAAAGTGTTGAAGGTTAAGAACTCAAACATTTGCTGGAAGGAAAGGAAGTTTGGAAAAATTCTGGTCCTCAGGAAAGAAAGAAGAGCATAGTTGAGATTCAATGCTATGGAAGTAAAGACTATGGACTTTACAGGAAAGATTGTCCTAAAGGGACAATATCAAAAGAAGAAAAGAAACCCATATCACCGAAGAAGTGGAGGAAGCTGAAAAGAAGAAGTCCAAGAAGAGAGGAAGTAAGAAATCTCTGCTATGTTTGAGATAGTCTCCCTCACAAAGGGGCTTGACATAGCTTCCAAATATTATGTTATAGGATATGACTATAATAAATAATAAGATGCATCGTGGCATCATGGAAACATTAGAATCAAGAGCTCGTGACATCACCATAGGAAACATGAAGGATGTCTAATAGTCAACTTTGAAGGATATAGCTCTTGGTGACCTCATTGAAAGATCAAGGGAAGAAGTCATCCAGGACAAGTCTCATCATACATCAATTTAAAAGAGAAACCTCTGTTGAATAAGGATATGCAAGATGGAATCCTCATTGGAGGATTCACTGATCTAGAGAGGAAGCAAGTGTTTCATCAGGAACTCCAACTTGTGGAGTTCATGGAATAATGGTATGATGACATGAGAGAAGAAGCAGATCAAGGGGTTGAAGATATTTTGATCTAGGTGGATGTTGGTGGCTACCCACCTATCCCATCTGGACCCCCACAACTGTCTCTTTCAGTTTTTCAGTTTCCATAATTGTAGCACAATTTTCTATTTTTAGTAGTTTTTTCGGGTTCTAAACTTTCGGAGCCGTTTTGAGGCCCTAAATGATGTTTTTTGGGAAATCTGGGAGAAACATGGGTCCATGAACCGATGTTGCTCTTCCCAAAGTTATAGTTCTCGGATAGATCTTTCTAACAAGCTATTGTACGTGTCAAACAGAGATCAGGTGCCAAAGTTACGACCCCGGAAATTATGTATCAATTTACCCAAATGGGGCCCACAATTTGGCGTTTCATCTTCTAGGGTTAGGTTTTGGGATGTTAAGGGTTTTCCATTGTTTTTCAACAATAAATAGGCCTTCGGGCCTCATTGTAACACAGTTCAGAGGCATGTAGCCGTCACATCTCTTCTCAGAGATAAGCTACCATCGCCCTAGCTAGTTTATTTCCATTTCTGTTTGTAAGCATATTTCAGTATTTTACATTGATGAAATGAAGTATTATTTCCGTTGCATCTTTGTGTATATGGTTATCTCTGTATTTTGTTGCATTCCTGTTTAAATTCGGATCATATTTTCAATCAAGGAAGCTGTTGGAAGAAGCCTATATGACCTAAAGGTAAATAAGGTATGTATGTTTGTATTTAATAGTATAAAGTCATGTCGTATGGTTGCAAGTAAAAAGGATCACTACTTCTATTTTGAGAAGCATGATCAAAGGAAAGGAATCTCCTCCTATGAAAGAATGTTGGAAGGCATGAGTCACACTAGATGAAATCGACATAATATGTCCTCATATGAAGTATGAGGTGGTTGACTACAATTGAGGAAATCTGATTGGAAGCCCCTGGGAATCAAGTGAAAAGATAGGAAGAGATCGTGATAATATGCAACGAAGGTAGAAGCCATTCAACATCCGAAGTCCAAGAATATTTGACTAGAAGATCTCCTAGAAGGATGTGAAGACTCTGATGGAAATCAGAAAAAGATAGAGACCCTAGATACTGAATATTTGTGGGAGATGTGTCAATCTGCATGTAGGATGCTGATACTTACAGGAAGATGTCATGGTGAAATCATCACAAAGGTAACTCTGATTTGAAGTGTTCATTGATTATTTTTGCACTAACATCTGGTTGGGCTTATGTAGGATCATCAAAGGGAAGATATGTGAATGACTTCCAAGAATAACATATTGAAGGAGGTAATGTCCTTCCGAAAATATGACATGAAGCAAAGCCAGATGGAAAATCTGATGGATCACTTTCTGATGAGTTGAAAACATGACTAACTCACGAATAAAGTGATGTATGATCTGTGCCCTATATAAAAGTTCCCAAAGATAAAGAATCCTTGATGAAAAATAAATTTATGACATCGAAGGAAGGAGATCTTCAAGCAGCCGGTTGTTCCAGGATCTCCACATAAGGAGCTGCGATAAGTCCCTGGTTAAGAGGGAGCCTGAGAAAATGTTTCCTACTTGGAAGAAACTTGGGAAATTCCTAAGCAAGAAGCTTAGGTACATTCCTTTGTGATAGCAATGAGTACATTACTTTAATGGAATAAAACCTCTTGGTTTGAAAAGGAGAGACAGACACGTTGCTCTGTTCTTCACATGGGAAGACAAAATGAAGGATTGTGTAATCATTTGGCATCCGGTGCTCTTTGAGCATGAGATAGGGCATCCAAAAGTAAGAGTAGTCGTGGAGGACCGATATTCTTTTGGGACAGGGGAGTCCAAGAAAAGAATAGTCCTTATGGAGCATATCCTGAGTGAACTCGGGTGGGGTATGTTCCTAGAGAGACAATGATGAGTATGTATATAAATAATTGGTCTCGCTAACATTGTGCTATGATCTTGTGGAGAGATAAAGATGTTAGTCAAGGCCTTGCTATATAAAAATGTTGGTTGACATTATGCTATACAAATGAGTTACAAATCTGAATTCTTCTTATGAGAAATTCTTCAGATTGAGAATGGCCAAGTACCATTATGAATACCTCCCTAGTTAAGAGGGAGTGTTGAAAAATGTAACTAGGTTTGGTCTTCATAATGACATGTAATTGTGACTTTTGTAAATGATGTAATAACATTATTTTTGTAAGCCTTGCTTCATGGGTTTCATGAGCAAGTGCTTTTATTTTAGGTCGCTGCCATTGAGAGCCTTAGGATTTTTCATTAAGGTCAATGAATTAATGTCATGTATGAAGAGATCTTCTTGAGCATATGTAAAATGTATATGAGTCTATGAATATGTCTTGATAGCCCTCCAACAACAAGCACTTTCCATCCTCTTCTAAGTCGACCTCCAAACTGTATGGAAGATCTCATGTCGGCTCACTTCAATAGACACATCTATTCGTAATGATCATGTCAGCTTATATACATAGGCTAACCACTATATAAAGGAACCTCGGCCTATTCCACAGAGGCAGTGAGTTTTAGATATCCCTCTAAGGTTTCGGGTGAATAGAGGCAACGAAGAAGCTTAGATCCTTTTGTAGTTTTCGGAGGGCAGTCACAACAAAGTATTTCGGATGTCTTTCCACACTGTAGAATTCGGATAAGGTAAAGACAATGAAGAGATCTAGGATTAGAACCTCATAGATCTCTGTGATATTCAGATGGGTAGCAACAAAGGCAAGTTCTGATATATATATATCTGAAATTTCGGTGGATAAGAGACAGTAAGGATTTAGATCAACTATATTCCCGGTGAAGGACAAGACTATAGTTCTGTGGAAGGGAATTCAGATCCCTCTACTATTTGTATTTCTGTAGCATCGAAGACGATGAGAAAAATTCATAGTGCACCATAGTAGATCACAGGGAGAAAGAAGATTTTGAAGAAAGTGATGAAAATATCTTGATAAGACAATGATGTGAAAATGAAAAGAAGGCCAAAGCGAAGGAAGAATCATGAAGAAGAAAAGACAATCAAGAGAAGCAATGTCTTGGTCTTGGAGTGGCTAATAGGTCAAGGGTCTTGGTCTTGGTATTCGTCAATTGAAATATATAAGAAGAACTTGTGCTGGTTTTCCTCTCAAAGAGTGAGAGGTTTTGTCCTTGGATCATAGCTTACATGCTGTGTCTCTTGTCTATTTATATTCTTGCATTGGTTACTATTTTATGAAGAATAACACTAAGAATCTAACATAAAGAAAATCCTAATCTAATCAAGCAAAAAGCATTCACAAGCAGTCACCAAAGAAGAGAAATCAACTAATACTAATGCCCTAGATTTCTCATAGAGGCTGAATCTTGGAACACACCTTAGTCCTACCTGATTAGAGTACCCTGGTCAAGCATCTAATTTGTAGCATTGCATGTGCTGTGACTCTTCATAGAGTATATCGCTTTGAGATGTTCCATGTACCTCTATGCATATGTAATTATAAATACCCCTCTAGTTAAGAGGGAGTGTTGAAAAATGTAACTAGTATCGATTTTCATAATTGTATTTGGGTCATGATGTAACACATTTGTCAAAAGAAAGAAAAATAAATTTTATTATAAAAGAAATTGACTTATTAAAGCATGTGTTTCATGCTTGGGTCAATGGTTCTTAGGTCAAAGCCTCCATTCTAGGCTTCTAGGGTTTATGTCAAGTGTCCTTGCCCATGTCATTATGTAATAGACCCTTATTGGGCTTCTTGAGTCGAGAAGTAATTCTTTTTTTGTATAAATAAGTAATTTAGGCCTCCTCCACCTAATTGGCCTCAAATAAGGACAAGTCAACCTCATCAAGGGAATTCAACCTCACACAAACACTATATAAATGAAACAATTCAAACTCATTTAGAGCATCAACTCAAGAAGTTCGATTTGCAGTTGCTGGAGGTAGAAAAAGAGTGCGAAGTTCAAGGAAGAGGAAGAAAACCCTAGGGAAGTAGAAGGAAGGCTTTTTCAAGCAAAAGTAAAATTTTCTCTCTCCTTGTCTCACATGTGCAAAGTTGTTGGGCTGAAATTTTGGAGTAGCTAGGGGTCGAAATTCTAGATTGTTGCTGGGCCGAAATTTTGGAGTAGTTGGGCCGAAGTTTTGGAGTGTTGCTAGGTTGTAGCTGCTGCACAAGAAGAGACTATTGAAGTTTGCTGAATCGTATTGGAAGGTTGACTTTGTGGAGGAGGAAGGTCTTTTGGTCAAGTCTAAGGTCTTGGTCTATCTCAATTTGATTAGTGGAAGAGTTTCACTGGGTTTTCCCCTAGAGAGGGGTTTTATCCCTGGCTGAGATCCTACATTTGGTGTTGTTGATCTTTGTGTTTTGATTTGACGACTTCTTGATGAAACTAAGATAAAAGAACATAAAGAGAACATAATAAAACTACAAGAATATCAAAAGTAATTATCAACATAAGAAAATCTTCCCGCCTTTCTGATTTTCTAACACAACCCAACTCTAACTGCTGCAAATGATGTGCCGCAATTTGCTACTACGCCCAAGGAAAGCGC
This sequence comes from Pinus tabuliformis, assembly GCA_031772625.1. Lineage (NCBI taxonomy): Eukaryota > Viridiplantae > Streptophyta > Pinopsida > Pinales > Pinaceae > Pinus > Pinus tabuliformis. Next base: position 1,388,376,559 of record CM062819.1, on the reverse strand, counting down.
ATAACTGGGTAAAATCCAATAATAAATCTCAAGAGAAGCTCTTAATTAAACTCCAATTTCCCTCACTAGGGGACACTCAAAGTTCTCTGAAACGAGGGTGGAATTTTTGCTTGGAATTCCTGTGCTAAGCAACACTCCTCTTCTTGGGCTCAACAAATCCATGAGAGTTCGATTTTCATAAGATAGACAAAAGATGTCAAAATGGTGGCCTCCTTGTTCTATTTATAAATGTTGATCCCTCTCCCCTTAGTGGGTCCCAATCTCCATTAGCTTGCACTTTCCCTTCTCTTTCCTTTCTCCTCTAGTGTGAATTCCCTCAAGTGGTTTGAATTTCTCCCTTGAATTCCCACATTCCACCAACAAAATAATTTTTCCTTTTTTCTCTAATGTGCATGGCCTTCTTAGTCACCAAAAATTTAGTGGGGTATATCTAAGCGGCTTTTCCTAAGTCTTAACACACCAAAATATTTTCCCAATGCCAAAACTACAAACTTAGGAATATGCTTAGGAAAATTATATAGTGGGGATATCATAGTCCTCCCCACCCAAACTTTACTTGTCCTTAAGACTCTGTAATGTCAAATGCTGTAACATCTATTCACCCTCTCATGTAGCATCCTTCTCTGGTAAATCCTTCCATTTGATGAGGAACTCTATGATGACCCTATTTCTGAGCTTCCTCTCTCTAACCTAGAAAATAACCTCCAGAACCAAAACCAAGTGCCCCTCATTATCCAAATGTGGTAACTCCATGCCAGTTGTAACCTATTGTCCCATGGCATTTTTCAGGCAAGTAATAAGGAACTCATTGTGCACCTTGCTTCTAGGTGGAAGCTCCAACTCATATGCTACATCCTCTACTCATTTGATCACCCTGTATGGTCCATAGAAGTGAGGCTTAAGCTTCCCGACCCCCTTCTGCTTGAGCAAAGACTTCCTGTATGATTGGAGGTGTACGAAAACCAAGTTCCCAACCTTGAAATGCCTCTCAACTCTGTGCCTGCTTGCATACATCTTCTGCTGGCTCTGAGTAGTCTGTAAGTTATCCTTGAGAGATCTAATGATCTCCCGGCTCTCCTGTATCCAATATTTGGCCCCTGGAACCCAACTGTCTCCAAAAACCATGTCAGCAAAAGATAAAGCATCATAGCCATAGATAGCACAGAAAGGTGACATACCAACGGACATATGATAGGTGGTGTTGTAGCAGTACTCCTCGAGGTGAAACCACTTCACCCATGTGTGTTGCTACCTTGTTACATAGTTCCTCAAGTAGCCTTCCAACCACTTGTTCACTATCTCTGTCTGGCCATCGGTCTGAGGATGGTAACTAGTGTTGGGTGTATGCTTAGTTCCCACCAATCAAAAAATCTCCTGCCAGAACCCTCCCATGAATCTATTGTCTCTGTCATTATTGATGGACTTGGGAAGACCATGCAACTTGAATACCTCCCTGAAGAATAACTCAACCATATGTGATGCTGAATATCTAGCTGGAATGGTGAAAACGTGGGAAAACTCGGCCATTCTGTCCACCACCACATAAATGAAATCTCGTCCTTGGATGGTTGGAAGTCTTGTGATGAAATCCATAGAAATACTCTCCCACTTCCTCTCAGGAATGGGAGGAGGCTAGAGAAATCTGGTCGAATGTGTCTGCTCACCCTTGTTCCCCTAAAAAGTGCCACACTCCTGAACATGCCTCAAGACATCCTCCTTAAGCCCCCTCCAAGTGAAATGCTACTTGATAGTCATGTATTGCTTGAGGAATCCTTGGTGTCTTGTGATGGTCCACATGCATGATTTTCTCCCGCAACTATGAACCTTGTTAGCCTCCTATACCAATAGGTTTTCATTTCTCATGATTGATAGTGGAAGTGCCAAAAAATGTTCATCTTCCGTGGTACTAAGGTTCCATTTTTGTGAAAGAAACAGACAGTTAAAAAATGTAAAGAGGGTATGCCTTAAAAGAATAATCAAAAGGCAAGAAAATGAATTGGTCAAAGAAAAAATAAAGGAAATGAACCCCAAATAAAGACCATGAAAGTGGCTAATCCAAAATGCCACTGCTACTTTGATGGGTGGTCCAACAGCTCAAGCTGGGCCTCACCATGTTTTAAATTGCATGTTGTAGACTAGAAAGGAAGTACCTGCTCAAACAGTTCAAGCTTGACAGATGACTAGGTGGATAGAGAAAGGAAGGAGCCCAACTGCTTAATCTGGGCCCTTGGAAGTTATAAGGGTAGACTTAGATAGGAGGACTGCAAAAAGAAAAGAGAATTATCAGGGTTTGCAAGGCTAAGTGCACCCATCCAAAGGAAGAAAGAATGTTAGGCATATTAGACAGGGTAGGCAGTTGAAGGTTGCAGAATACAAGATCTAAGCATATGACATGAGAAAAATCACATATGATGTCACCAGTAGGAGAAAGGCAAGAACAATGGCCTATTTGGAAAACTACCAAACCATCACTAACTTCCCTCATCCCCTTCAAAAAGTTTCTTACTAACCTCCCCTTGAGGACTGTAGGATCTGCCTAAACAGTCCTCCTTACATTTCTCAGTTATAAATTTCATGTCAAGTGGTGGCATCTCCCTCCGAAAAGAAGCCACATTTCCTATGTAAAATCATTCTTCATTCCTATCTGCTTCTGAAACTAAGTTTACTCATTAAACTTAGCTCTTTTCCCCTCTCTCACATCCCCAATTCATATTAATTTCTAATTTTACTATATAAATCCCTAAGTGCTACCCCTCCCCCTACTATTATAGCATTCTATGCAAAAAACCCAGAAAATATATAAGTATCCCACCCCCTTTAGCATTATAGCTAATTAGCACTTATATGGGAGACATTAGTCCATCAGGGACTATAGTCAACCCTTACTTGGGAATTACTCTAACCCCTGGTTAGAATAATAGCCTACACTAAACCCTCTCCTACCCTTTTTTCCGAAAATACCTATGAAAACCCCTTCCCCCCGCTCAAACCTAATGATAAATATTTGGTTGAACCCCGACATATTAACCCATATGTGTTCAAAACCCATTAAAACCCTCTAACCAAAGTTTTTTGACCCCGCCATATTAAATATTATTTAATTGTCTGGCGGTCCCCACCCAAACTTGCACGTTGGGTCGGGGCGCCCGCCAGCCGCCGATCTGCTGCTGCCCCCGATCCAAAGGTGGGCGGTCATTCTCCGCTGTGGACCTGCCGCGCTTTAGCGTCCGGGGAGCGGGTGGTTTTGCTCCCGTACGCTGGACGCGTGGCAGCCACCGGGGTTGTTCGGAGCCCCTCTCCCCATTACTGCCTTTCCCCAATAGCGGTGCGGGGAGACCAGAAACCGCTCTCCTGAAATCCGCCTCCCCTGTCGTGTCACTCCCGCGTCATGATGACGTCAGGCCCAAGGCCCCCGCCACCTCGCCACGTCACCCTCCACGCCATCTTGTCGCCCCCGCGCCCCTCCACCGTGTCCCGCCACGCTGGCCTCCGACTCAGCACCCACGTCATCATCCGTACCTGGGCTCCGCCAATGACGTCATGCTGACGTCATTGGCGGAAAAGCGCCAAAAACCCATATTTGCCAAATTTGCCGTTATAAACGCAAAAATCAACTGTTTTTGTCATTTTCGCTGGAAAGAAAGAGAGCCGTTTGACTCGTTCGCTCCAAAAAATTGCCTCCACGCTGCGAATTCGAAGCTTGAGACGCCGCCACTCACCAATTCAGCTACGTTCTTCGTCCATTGCTCAACCCGGCAGCTCTCGGCGTTAATTATCCAGGTATTTGCCGAAATTTACCCATTTTCCCGTGTTCTTGCCATTTTTCTGCAAAATTCTCCACTAAATACCTGGTAAATCCTAAATTAAACTCTGTCATTCACTAAATCCTGGCCCAAAGCAATCCACATTGTCACCTTGTTCCAAAATTCACTGTTGAACAATCATTTTCGGCCTTAATTTGCAATCTACCCTCCAACTGCCCGGCATTGTTCCCTTTTGCCGAATTCATACTTGAAAAATTGCATTTCACCAGCTTATAGTCCTGCCCTCCCTCTGCAGTTCATCCTCACTGTTCACAATCCTTGTGAATTTACCAGAGCAGAACAGAGGCAAGTCTGCTTAATCCACCTACTCCTCTTTGAAGATATATCTGGCACCACTTGCATTCAATCTGCCACCTGACCTCTAAAAAGATTTACAAGCTATTACACTCACATTGTTACATTCAGAAACTGCATTCTAAAGACAGCACCCAAAAGCTATACAATGGTTGCACCCACAGCTCTCAGTGTTGCCCCCATGAATCCACCCAACAAAGAGATTGAGGCCCTGCTTCTTGCTGACAGAGATTACCTCATCCAAGACCTTGTGGGTGACAGGAACCATTTACAGACCTTCCGGGAATTGAGGGATAACTATTTGAGCAACAATGATACATATGGGATATGGGAATCCAATCTGCCTCATTACTTTCTCCCATCTTTTAACATTTTTCCAGGAATCATCCGCTTATGTGCTGAGAATTATGATCCAAATCACAGAGCTGTCAAGTCTCCATCTGGGAGCATACTCTTCCACATCAATGCTGAATCCATCAACCAGATGCTCAACTTCAAACAAACTCAGCTGCTGTATCCCTTCTCCATGAACTATCTACTGGATACAGGTGCCAAGCTTTCCACTGCTGACATTGAGAAGATCACCAAGACATTTATGAGAGCTGACCGCCAGCCCACAGGGCCACCTCCTTTCTTGCATGTCCATTTTACTGATGTGGGCCAACTTCTGGTTGACATGATTTCTTATGTGTTGGGCTATAAAACCAGTGAGCACGTTGATGAGACAGTGCTGGTGTTATTAGCTGCTTACAGCCCAGGCCAACCTCCTGCTTACAAGTATAACTTTGCTAAATTCATAGCCAACAAGATACATGACCAGCTCTTCAAAGTGGACAGGGAGGGTATATTCAAATATTCATCATACATCTACCACTTGTTCATGTATTATCAGTCCGAGGCTTTTCAATGCCCTATCAAAAAGCTGGATTCTAGGGGAGAAAGAAGGTCTGTCATCTTCTGGTCATCAGTTTTCCACCAAGTCCAAGATTCACCATATTCATATTGTGAATTTATTGATCAATTTGTCTACCCGGTCTCCTGCCTATTGATGAGATCCCCTCCTCCTAGAGTGTCATTGGAAATCCAGAAAACTCTGCAGCTGTCCAAAAATTATAAAATAGGTGATTGGTACCTATACCAAAATCATACAGTCATCAGAATTTATGGCTGCGAGCTCTGTCCATACAGGCTCCCAAGATATGTACCAATGAGACTGTTCGCCTTGGAGTACTATAGGCAGCTTATTAACTCTGACCTCACCCACTTTCATAGTGCCAAGAAGAAAGCTCACCTCAAATTCAAACACCACCTGGGCCCCTTTATCATGAACAAAAAAGAGGGATGGCAAGAGGCTGAGCAAATCCTCAGAGATAAATATAAGCTATCAAGAAGCTTCTGGTGGGTCCCTTATGACCCTGAAGGCTTCATCAGTGCTAGGAGAGTCAAGTACAGGCTACTAGGCTATGAGCACTGTAAAATTCCACAATTTGAGCAGTATGCTAATCAGCAAGAATGGCTGCAAGACACATTAGTTGAGGAACTAACTCAAGAAGAAATAATGCAAAGAAATGTCAAGGATTTGGAAAAAACTCTTGACTTAGATTCTGTGCAGCAGGTAATTTTCAAGCAGCCGCATCCAGTTGGAGAAGGAACCTCAACTACTGCAACTGCACCAGCCACCCAGGCGCCATCTACAGCAGCATCAGGCACAGACAAGGGCAAGGGAATAATGGGTGCTGAAGAAGAGATAGTAAAAGAAAAGCCTGCCTCCTCAATTGGGCAGCAACAAGAGCAAACCCCTCCACCACAAACAGAACCACCAGCAGTGCCTGCATTGCAGACCCCTGCACATGAGGAAAGGGGCAAGAAACGAGACAGAGAAGAGTCCACTCCTGCTAGTGGATCCTCCCAGCTACCGGAAGCCAAGAGGCAAAAGGTTGACTCCCCAGTTATAGAAGAAATAAGCGAGGAAGTCCTTGAAAGTCCAAGGAAAGAAGGAGGAGACAGTCAGCAAACGGCTACAAGCTCTTTTCAACAAGAGCAGGGATTACAGCTTGGCATGGAGGTATCCTCCTCCACTCAGCAGAGCAAGAAGCCTTCAAGCACCAAGGCTTCCTTCAAAGAGATAAAGGCACAAAATGAGCTGTTGAGAATAGAGGTGTACAAGCAATTCCTCAAAGCAACACCAGCTAAGCAAGAGAGGTTGATGTCAGTGTATGATATACAAGAGGAAAAGATAATCCTCAGTCACTTCAAACCCAAGGTACCGCAGCCTCACTCAGCTGCAGATTTTGTAAAAACAAAGCTGGAAGTCATGGCAAAGGACATTCACCCCATGGACCAGATAGAGCTGCACAAGCAAACGGGGGAAATGGTCTATGCCACCTTGGTAGACAGGGCCACAATGGCCCATGAATTGAAAGAATCGCTGAAGAACACCAACATTCAGTTGGATTTTGAGAGAATGTCCTCCACGGCCAAGGACAACAGGATTAAGACACTGGAGGACATCATCGTGGACCTAGGACATGATCCTAAGGACCCAAAGGGTGTGAGGGCCCTCATGAAAAAGAAGGAAGATGATATTGCTGCATTGAAGAAAAGGCTGAAACTGCTTCCCACTGAGCACCCCCAAACAACAGAATTGCAAAAGGAAAAAGAGTCTGAAGATCAGCTCGATCTAATAATGCAGCTGAATCAAAAGGTTATTGATCTAGAAAAGGAGCTAGAAGAGGCACTGCAAGACAAACAGGGAGAATCAACCTCCCAACCTCCTCAAACTACCTCAACCACTGCAACAACTACAACAACAACAGAAGCAGCAGCAACAACAACAGCTCCTGAGTCCAGCTTAAACATGGATGAATTGACAAAGGCTATCAAAGAGCTGGAACTTCAGGCAACCGAGATCAAGCAGGCCAAGGAAAAATTGGCAGAACTGGAGGCCAAATATGACAAATCAAAGATGACTGTAGCATAGCAGACTAGAGAAATTAAGGCCCTCAAAGACAAAATAAAGGCCTTAGAGAAAGAGCTCAAACTTGAAAATACTCTGGCAGAAATAAAGAGGATTTTGTGGGCCCGGATTGACCACTCCCTTACTAGACAATGGAAGTCAATCAAGACAGTGCATGAACAAATGGAATTGATTGGCCAAGCACAAATTGAGATCCAGAAAGCCAGAACAATACTAGGGAACAGGCCTGAGCAGGCCAATAGAATGATAAATTTTCTCAACAATCAGACTAAGGAGGAGCTGGCAGCCCTGAACGTCATTAACATAATAGATGCTGTCCTTACAGCTAAAAAAGTGCTCACCCTCAGAAATTTTGCACAAACTGTAGAAATAAAATGTCATGAAATGCAGGCTGAGGTGGATGAGTACAAGCTCAAAATGGGAGCACTGCAAGAAAAGGGATTGCCCAGCCTACTAACCAGCACAGGAAGACTGCTCCCCCGTGAGCAATATGCTACCAGGATGACAAATTTTATTGAAAATCAAATCACTGCATCCGCCAGTACTTCTGAGGAAACAGGGCCTCCAACAGGGCAGGGCCTCTATGACAAGCTTGAAAATCTATTTTTTATTGAACATGAGATCAATCACCTATTTGAGGTTCCTCCAAATTTTTATAGATATACAGAGGCAGATGAAACCTTGGTAAAAATTCGAAGACACCAACTGCCCAAAGAGGATTGGTGGCAGGCAATGCTGCAAATTTTGCCTCAGTAATCTCAGTTGATCAATCCTAGTCAGCTTCCACTCAGCCAAAAGCAAAAAACAGAATCTGGACAGCATACAAGGCAGCCGAAAAGGGTGACTTAGCATGAGGACAACGACAGCAGGCCAAAACATAGGAAATGCGCAAATTTTGAGCAGCACGGCTTCAGCCGACTCCATCGGTCAGAAAGTCAACATTCTCTGACCATTTTGGACAGCTAATACACTAAGAAGTTACTACAGCATTTATTTTCTCAGCTGCAATGTTCCAGGAGTTGGCACAATATTAATGAGCCATTAACTCACCAGCTAGATATTTTCTGATGTAAATTTTGTATATATACCTCCCCTGGCAGCGTATTTGGGGTTGGTGATTTTCACTCTAAGGCAAATATATTGTATATTTTCAGATGATCTAATGCAAAAGGCTGGAAAAGCTCAGTGTTTCTCGAATGCTTGATGTCTCAATGATGCTCTGCGTGCTGTTGCAGAATTCCTGTGCTGTCTAATGGAACAATAAGTTTTCTTAATCTATGTTTTATATTCCTATGTTTGTTTGAATCATATGCATGTTTCACCAATCTAATAATAGAGAAAAAGAATAGTACAGGATATGTTTGTATACACCCTGTATTCAATCTCTGTTGTTGAAATGTTTTCTTCAGAATTAATCATGAACATGAATTCTTAATTGCTCATGTTTGTATCAATTCTATATATATGAATGTTATGCAGGAATTCTTCAGTGCTCCTAAGTAATATTCCCACTGTTCTCCATATCAGCTTACTGAAAGATCCTTAGCTGCCTTTCACGCCCTGATTCCATCACATCCATTTACAGATTTAAAAAATTGTTCCTTGGACACTTATCTGGCTCTGTAGCATCACTGTTGTATCAACACAGACATATCAAGCAATTAAACATCACTGACTCCATGCCCAATGGCCTAGATCACCCTGTAAACATACATCTGTTTTGACTGAAATCATCATCCAGCAAAATTCAAAACAAAACCTTGAGCATCATAACTAGCCTAAGATATTATACAAACAAAGTTAAATCATAAAGAGAGAGCCCTCTCTGGTCATAGGTAGGCTAGAACCTGTGACCCAAAGATTGGTTAGTGGTTACCTCGGCCGTATTCCCTTGGGAGTCAAAGGGAACAACCTGAGTGTTAACAAACCTGACACCAAGAAGATTGTATCCTTATAATATATCACCTCATCCATCACTTTGTATCTATCATCCCCAAAAGTGCCATCCATGATCTCGCATGCCTGCTGGTTCTTGGAGTACTCCACCAATAGTTGTGCCCTCCAATCATGAGTGATATCGATAAGAAAGAGAGTCACAGGTCTCCTGGATAGTGCATCGACCACTACATTATGCTTCCCCTTGACATTATCTTATAATCGTAGGCCTGGATTTTAATGACCCACTTCTCTTGTTTCTCATTGAGCTCCTTCTACTCCAAGAAAAATTGATGATTGTTATGATGAGTCTTCACTCCGAACTTGTTACCCACCAGATACTGCTGGAACTTGGCCAAAGCGTGCATTATGGCCAACATATCCTTATCATGTATAGGATATAGTCTCTCATACTCCTGAAGTTTTTTACTCTCAAAGGCTATCAGATGTCCACCTTGCATCAATACTGCTTCGATGCCCTCTCTAGATGCATCACATTCCAAAACAAATGGATGTGAAAAGTTAGGCAAGGCCAACAATGGACAACTGCTCATCACTCTCTTGAGGCGCTCAAAGGCCTCCTACGTCACGTTTGTCCACTCAAAAACTCATTTCTTCATCAGATCTGTGAGGGGTGCTACCAGTTGTGAGAAATCCTTCACAAACCGCCTCTAGTAAGTACATATACCCAAGAACCCCTACAACTATGTCATGTTCTTAGGTGTAGTCCAATTCATAATGGCCTTAATCTTCTCCTGATGTACACACACTCCATCCTCCCCAATCACATGTCCAAGATAAAGTGTCTGTAGTGGCCCACGAACGCAGTCTTCAAGAGGTCCTACTCCCTCACCAAAATTTGATGATACCCAGAGCGCAAATCTATCTTAGAGAAGTATTTAGTTCCTCTAAGCTCATCCATCAACTCATCAATGCGCTAATTTGGGTATCAATTCTTCAATGTCCTCTTGTTCAAGGCCATGTAATCAATGCACATGCGAAGGGTCCCATCCTTCTTCTTCACCAACACCACCGAAGAAGCGAAGGGGCTGGAACTTGGCCTAATGTGGCCCAAAGGAAATAAATCTTATATAGCCCGCTCAATCTCATCTCTATAGGCCTTGGGATGTTTATAGGGAGTAGTGATGACTGCATGTACCCCCTATTCTAGCTCTATATTATGCTCAAAACCCATATCTAGTGGGCGGCTTGGGGGAATGTCCTCAAATACTGCCTGGTGCCACTCTAACAATGCTAAAATATATGGATGTGTCTGTCGTGTTTGATTCCTTGTCTCTGAGATCCACAACTCCACTGCCCATGCTATATCTTCCTATCTCAAATCAACCTCCATCCGATTAGATGACATTGTATGTGGTGGATATGAATGCATGCTTATCAACACCACCAACTTCGTGTATGGCCTCATAAACTCCATCTCTAATCTCTTCCAATCTGTAGTAACACGCCCCAAGGAATACAACCATTGGGAACTCATCACCACATTAGTGTCTAACATATTAACTATAATCAAATGATCCATCACATAATAATTCCCCATGGTCATTGTCATCTTGGGGACATATCTAGTACACTGCATGGTATGATCTCCTAGCACTAGCACTAAAAATCCCTCAAAGGCCTTAGTATGTATCCTTCTCCGCTCCACCATCCATGCATCAATAAACTTGTGGGTAGCCCCACTATCCACTTGCACCGATACATGTTGTCCCTGATCCGTAATGTCAAGTACTTTGGAACTCCTTGAAGTGAAGCAATGAATCCTCCTATAGGAAGAGGCAGGTCTCCTCTTGCACCTTGTGGCTCGCTCCCTCCTTTGTCTACCTCCTGGTCGACCTCCTCCTGGTCGGCCTCCTCCTCCTCTGGCTCATTATATGACAAAACCTCTATATAGTGGGCTTTGCCCTTGGTACACCGATGTCCTGGTGCCCATGGATCTTGGCATGTGAAGCAAAATTTCTTCCTCTGGAGGTCTCTCTTGGTATCATCATCTAACTGTCCACGTCCATCCCACTCCTTTTGAGGAGGTTTAATGTCCTTACCTTTATGAGGAAAGGCAGGTCTGAGAGGTACTAGTGCTCTAATCTTAGCAACTACATCAAGCATATCCCTAGTCCTGTTAATGACATCCTGCAAAGATACGGGCCTGTAAGCCATTACCCAACCACATAATGGTTCCACTAACCCCTCAATGAATAACATGATCAACCTCAACTCTGAAATGTTAGAAACAATCACAACTAGTCTCTAGAACTTTTCCATGTATGCCCCAAAATTACTTGTCTGCTTCAAGTTATCTAGCTCCTAGAAGTGTATCTTGGGGTCCTTCCAGTTAAAACATTATATAAATATCCTCATGAACTCCATGTAGGATGTCATGCTGACATTCCCCAATGTAACTAACCCATGGTACCACCACTCCTGCATCTTCGTCCAAGTGCAGAGTGGCAAATCTAATATCATTTGTCTCACACATGGGGTTCAAGTGGAGGTATGTGTCTAACTTTTGTATCCATGCTTTGGCTGAAATCTTGGCTAACCCATCAAAGTTGGGCAGTGTGACCTTCCCTGCCAAATTCTGTGTATAATGGTTTTCATGTCGCTGACCTCCTCTATAAGGCGTCCCTGCTCCTGGTTTATACTTCTCCTTCAGATGATAACAATCTCCAAAGGATAAAACCCTCCTGATCTTAGGATCCAACGCATCATACTCATCGATCCCATCTGTAAAGGACCTCATAAAGTCTACAAATGTGCCTGACTCTCTCTCCCTCTCAGGCTTATTTAGGAAATGAGGCATAGTGGGACAACTAGTCTGTACATAAGTATGGGTGTTGCGCCGCTGGTTCATGCATGTATGTGTGTGGCTTCCTTCTCCTATATGGGAACTGCCTTCTCCATTGTTAACTTGTCCCTGTTGGTTTTGTATTTGCATGTCCATCATTTTTTGCATCATCTCTAGAACCTTATGGTTATGTCTCATCAACTATTGGTTATGCCCTCGTTAAATCCTCTAGAAACTGTCTCTGACCATCTTGTCTAGGTTGCTCGTTGCCTTCTTGGTTCTCCATGTTCTCTCTAACATCCTCAAACTCTATATCTGAGAAAGGGTCGAGCTCCTCTCTTCTACCAAGACCTCTTCCTCTACCTTTTCTTTTGCCTCTATGGAACACTACTCCTTGGTATCTGGGTGGCATCACCTACTATTTTTCCTATAGATGGCTAAAAACATGCTCTAATACCATTGTAATACTCCAAATAGGAAATAATAGTGAAAATGATGAACATGCACTAAGCTATTGCAATACAATTTTTAATTATGCATGCACAATCAATAAACCATGAAATCTGGGCAAGAAATTTGAGCCATTTTATTAATACTGATGGAATTTGGGTATTATAAAGTAAGAACATTAGAACTTGGGCTTGCTTTTGCAAGTAATGCAAAACTCAGGTGAGAATGTGAAGACCTAAGTGCTGAAAATGGCTCAAACAGGTAGCACACATTGCCCAAAAAATATTGTTGTTGCTATTGGAGAAGAACTGGAATTTCTACTTGCAAAAGTGCTTCAAAAATTTTGCAAAATTAACTTGGAGATCACACCAAACCCACAAAAATATACAAAAACCTTGGGCTCATTTCAGTGAACCCTGAGAGCCCCGACAAGTGCGAGTTGATCTCCCCAATATGTTTTGCGCATTGCTGAAGATGATCTGCGCAATCCCACCAAAAACCACTACTATAAATGTCACCAAAAGCACCACAATTTTTTCCTTGGAAAATAGATTTTTCTCCAACCTAATCTCTCTCGGAAACAAGCCATCCTTCACCCCTATGTATGCTTCAGCTAGTGAGCTTTGCACATTGCAAAAAGGAAGGAAATCCGACCCTCCAAAATCTTGTGCTTCCAGCCTTGCAAAATGGTACTAAAAATTCGGCCTCAAGGTAAGGAAAACTCCTACAAACACCTAGAGCTCCAACCCAACTATAGTTGATGCAAATGATGTGACACAATCTACTATTGCACCCAAGGAGAGCACAAAATTGGGTAAACTCCAATAATAAAGCTCAAGAGAAGCCCTGAATTGGACCCCAATATCCCTCACTGGGGAGACACTCGAAGTTCTCCAAAATGGGGGTGGAATTTCCACTTGGAATTCTTGTGCTAAGCAACACTCTTCTTGTGCTCAACAACTCCAAGAGAGTTCGATTTTCATAATATAGATAGAAAATATATGCCAAAATGGTGGCCTCCTTATGATATTTATAAATGTTGATCCCTCTCCCCTTGGTGGGTCCCAATCTCCAGTAGCTCGCACTTTCCCTTCTCTTTCCTCTCTCCTCTAGTGCAAATTCCCTCAAGTGGTTCAAACTTCTCCCTTGGGGTTCCACATTCCAGTAACAAATAATTTTTCCTTTTTCTCTAATGTGCATGGTGTCCTTAGTGTCCAAAAATTAAGTGGGGTGTATCTAACCCACTTTTCCTGAGTCTTAACACACCAAAATATTTTCCTAATGCCAAAATTGCAAACATAGGAATATGCTTAGCAATATTATTTAGTGGGGATATCACATTTAAAGTAAATTACATTGAATTTTCTAAAATGATACTAGAAATACATCATCAGTTGAATTGAAAGACTAAGATGGGGAGTTTGGTCTGCAACTTGTCTAAGTGACTTCCAAATTCTAGGGCCTCCAAGAATCTTAAGGCAACGGGTATGGCACATTGAATCCCCCTATAAGCTTTTGACTTATTTACCTTGTGGAGGTGTTGTAGGCTCAAAATGTCTGCCTCAACATTATAAGGGAGACCACTCGGTAAGGAACTTAAATCAGTTCCTTTTCTATTTGGAATGGTGGTTCCAACTGGTTAAACTAGGTCCAGTTACCTTCTCTTTATCTCTGTTGGCTTGGAGTATGCATTTTTCTTACCAATAGAGAAGAGCCATCAGATTAGTCCTCTTGTTGAGCTCATGCAAGAAAATGATCCTTAAGTTGATCTTGAGGCTGAGCCAAGCCACAACTAAAGTTTGCCTCTTTGATAAGAGGACTTCTAGAAGTGTAATAATTAAATTAAATGCAAATTAATCATAGGATGCAAGCAAAAGGAAAGGAATCCTAAGCCTATCTCGGTTAGGAAGATGTAGATCTAACCGAAATGAAAGAAAAATATTAACATAATTGAGATTTTAACATGTCTGGCTTAAGATGAATATGTAGCTAATGAAGTAGTATAGTTAACTAATATTATAATTACCATACATGCTTTTCAAAGATCTATTAACAATGAATGATGAACCAATAACATTAGGAAGTAGTTCTCATAATGCCAATGACAGTTAAATCAAAATTATATGACAAATTTCTAATTAAATAGTTACTCAGAGATTTGACTTTAATATATCAAAGCAAAAGATAGAACTGACGACAAATCATGAGACAAACATATTAGATAGCTAATCTGTAAGACAAATATCATATTGACAATAATGAACAATATAAATCCAATTAACATAATTCTTCCATCAAGAATGAAATTCACATTAAAAATAATAGTATTTATAATACAAATTTATTTGAACATGTTCCCCTTCTTTGTTCTTTAAATATGATCTCATACAATCTCCTCCAAATCATAAACTCTGTTGCTAAAATCAAGAGCTACAATAGTGCAAACTCTGCCTCTCATACACAGTTCAGAATGGAAAAATACAAATCCCAATAATTCCTAGATCTGAGATTGATCCTCTCTACCCACAACATGAAATCCCTATTACAATTGTGCTTTAAGAATTACAAAATCGTAGAAAAGAGAAACCCTTCTCCGTTCTACAAACCATTATTTATAATTACAAAAATGAATTCCAAATAAGAGAGCTGTTGAAGAACAAATCTTGCGCCATCAATTTTCATTGGTCAAAATTATTTTTCATCCCTTGCTGGAGCAATTCCACTGATTCAAATCCTCTCTTCCTCATCTCCTCAACTGTTCTCTTGCCAAAAACCAATCAAAATTAAATTAAAATAAAAAATACCAAATCCGGAAAACAAAATATCTTTAATCAAAACTCAATTAAATAAATAAATAAAAGGAAATATGAACTTTCCATTGATCCTTGTAAAGACCTTATTGATCAAAGAGAACATAGTCGACTGCATTCAATAGAGGCTATGAGCAAATGAAAATGCAAAAAAATAAACTTAAAAAATTAATATTGGTTACAAATTTGGAGTTTGATTTTTTGCTAAATTTTAGACTCATTTAATGACCGAATCTGGTCATGCAATTACTTTAGAAATATTTTTCATGGTTTTATCTATCTAATGAGCCATCTTGGACCTCATTTGATCAATTATAACTCAACTTATGAGCTTCCAAAGTTGAAGTGTCAACAATGCCGAAATTCTGGAAAAATCGTTGTGTAAGCCAAAAATATGAAATTTTAATTAAATGTTCTAATCCTAAATATTTAAAAAAAATCTAATTAATTGTTAATTAATTAAATACAATTTAGTTACAATTAAAAACTAAACTAAATTAATTTATTAATTTAATATTCTAATTACAAAAATAAAATAATTAAAAATAGAATGAATTTAAATTATATTAAAAAAGCAAACAAGGGACTCTTGCCATCATTCTAGTGGTTGTTGGTCCCGTAAGAATGGACCATAGTTGCTTTTGGCAAAAATGAAAAATTGGCAAAATTGTAGGACACTTAACTAAAAGAAAATATGAAAAAGGTGATTTAGCCAAAAATTTATGAAAATGGTCCTCATTATTTGAAATAAATAAGTAAAAAATGGGGGTTGAGTTTTCACTACAACACTGTCGACACACGGGGAATAACTAGTTATCTCTGGTTAAATATAATGAACTTTAATTTACCCGAAGGCTAAAAATAATGGATTCCATTGAATCGTCAGACAATAAAATATTTCCATGTGTCCCGCATAAATAGATTAAGAAATATGAGTTTGAAAAGATAAGTACTCAAAACATACTTGAGTAAAAATCATGAATCCAAAATTTGAGAAAAATTAATTTAAAAATTACATTGCATGAGAAATAGAAGAAGGTACAAATATGAGTTTTTGATAAAGCATACACCCATTGTTATGAATGGTCTCTGACATTGCTTTGCTGCCAGCGAGTCTGAACAGTGCCCCAACGAAGTTGTCTTTTATGCCATACAAGGATGGCCCCACTACCAGCGAGCGTCCATAACCCTGACGGATTTATTTGTATTTCCCATGCTTCCTCTTTTAATCACCCTTTTGATAAGCGCATTTGCAAGCTTTTAGTTTATGATGTACCTGAGTGAAAGAGGTGGGATGGTAATAGAGACTTATGTTAATGGATATAATACTTCCATAATGTTGACTCCAAATTCTTTTTCCACGACTATCAATTAGAGACTTTTATAGAGTGGAGGGGTCAGAGGGATCCATTGCGTTAAACTCAAGGTAGTGTTTTCCTTGAAAAGGTGAACCATATCACTTAGAAATGATGTGTGTTCCTCCATGAAAAATATTTTAAAGCAAGAGGGCTTCATAATTCCATAAAGATATACTTTTAATGATAAATGAAATTCACTGAAATAGACAGAGTAAATATTTCTTATGTATGTCAACCATTGTTGGGTGAGGAAAATTCCTTATACATAAATCATGGAGGAGTCACCAAAATCAAGCAAAAACAAAAAGCAAAAGGAAAAGAATTCCAAATTGAAGAAAAAAAGAAATCAACAAACTCAAAAAATGTAAAAATGAAGAAAGCAAAAGCTAAAAGAAAAATACCAAATTAAAAAAAAAAAAAACTAACTCGAACAAGATTAACTATAAAATGTCTCAACAAACGAATAAAAGAAAAAAAACCATATGTGTTTGTCTTTTGTTGAGAATTTAGTAAATTTTATCATATAGAGTTATAAGCGATTAGGCTTTTAAAATTAAAAGGCGAATAACAATGATGAGAGATAATAAGCTAAATGAGAAGTCTCTACCTGCTGCAAATTTTTTTGTTTCAAAGCAAAACCTGCATATAAACATCTTATGAAACAAATAAAAGCAATACCTATGAAACAATTAAAAATTTCAGGGACTCCCCAATTTCGCTGATTTAATGAACAATCATTATTGCTGCTCCAAAACTCAAAAGAAAACAAGGAGAATGAGCTCCAAATCTAATTTGGCAGAGATGTGAGATAATTCTGGGAGACCTGCAAAACAAAATTTTATATCACTGAAACTAAATCAAAGATGAAACATAAATGAAGAAACTAAAAAGGATGAAAATGTCCATATGAAACTTACCATTTGGAGAATTTCATTAAAATATTACCTGAAAGATATCGAGTTTCTTCAACACAAGGAACCTCTTATTTTAATTTAGAATTTAAAAACATAAAGAAGTTGCTTTCAATGTAGTTCTCATTGGCCCAAAATCATAATTTATTCAATCAAAATTAAAGCAAGCAGTACTAGAAGAAAACAATGATTCATGTTCAAGGAATCAGAAGTGGACCAAATTCATCAGAAATGAGAATGATGATGTGCTTTTGTAGCAATGATTGTTCTCTTAATGTTTCAAATTTCATATTCACTCCATGATTCTCATAAATTGTCAAGAATCAAGACCAAGTCCAAAACAATGTAATGCATATGTGTAGATGGAGAGGTCTTGAAATTTTGCATGCTAAATATAGAGTGATATATCAAAACTCAAATATAAGAGAAATCAAACATGATTTAACCATGATCCATTATATTTTCCTGTTCCAAATTCCTTACCAATTGCTGCATTACCATAGTGGTTGCTCAAAAGTGCCTTGAAAAACAAATGAAGATGCACTAAAAGATGATTGAGATAATGAAATGGGCATCCAAGAGTGAGACAAAGACAAAAACCTAAATGAACCACAGGTGATGAAATTTCTCATTAGCCAAGAAGATTGTTGAGAAGAATAAAAAGAGGCTTATGTGTACACACCATAAATAATGTATATCCCCAAAGCTACAAAGTCATCCCGAGGAGTGAATACTTGGATTTGATGAAATTATTATTAAAATACATCCAAGCTTTTAACCACCATGATAACATGAAAGTAAACATATATATTTATACACACACACACACACACACACACACACACAAAGATAATCAAATAGGACTTCATGCAAACATAGTGAAAGATCATAATGAATTGATCAGAGACCTACGATGATAATTAACCTGATATTCTGAAGTTCCGAGGTTTCGAGAGAATCAAAGTGAAAGATAAGAGCTCTAGTAAACAAGACTTCCGAGATGGGAATAATTCTCCGATAGATAAAATTCTGATAAGTAAAACTTTTTTTTTTTTTTTTTTTTTTTTTCTCGTTAAAACTAATCTATTATATACAGGAGCAAGAAAACAGTTACATCATTTCAAGACAAAAAGAACCAGAGGCCTGTTGTGGCACTTTGGAACAGCTGAGACCAAAAATGAACAACCCTCGCAGGGGCGCCAGACCAGAGATAAACAACCCTCGCAGGGGCGCCAGACCAAAAATAAACAGCCCTCGCAGGGGCGCCAGACCAAAAATAAACAACCCTCGCAGGGGCACCAGACCAAAGCATTACATCCCCCGCAGGGGCGCCAGCAGAACTTCAGCATAATCCCGCGCGGGGAAGACAGACCCATCCCTGAACCAACATACCATAAACAGACTATGTGCCAACATAACATGAACAATAAGACCAAAACAAAACCTGAGCAGCGAGGGAGGCCGAGAGTCCAAACAGATGTGCAGCTATTTGTCCGGCGCCTCCTCGACCACCCGACACCATCCATAATTCTCCACCTCCGCTGCAGTGGGAGCAGTGTCCATGTTGACGTCGTCCCCTTTGCTGGTCGTCGCCTCCTGAGCCAGAGGGCGATTAGAGACATTCTCTGGAACATCCGCAGGCTTCTTCATGACATTCTCTGAGCCGCCAGCAGGATGCTTCCCCCTACTGTCTTGAGAGTCGCCACCATCCGGAGAGTCTTCGAGGAAGAGAACCGACACATGGGCACTGATTCGGGGTCTATTCAGAGAACTGCTAAAATTGAAAATGGCAGAACCGAAGGCAGGCGTGGAAGCCGAATCAGAATCAGGAGCGCTTGAGTCCAGAAATTGGCTAGACTGAAGGGGGTTGGCTTCAGAGGTTCGATGGCAATAGCAGTGGCAACAATGGGGATAAGGAGCATCTACTAGAGGGCACGAAGACCCGCCACGGGAGGAACCTCGACGGCTGAGCATTCGCTGTCGAGGCCTAACCATATTTGCAGGGTCACCAAGAATATAGTGCAACTCGAAATTGAGTAACCGACCAGGCTTAGGACTACCCAAAACAGTCAGCGAATTGGCCCTGACGGCAAGAACCATAGACTGAGCATGAACCGGCGCACTGAGAACCATAGACTGAGCATGAACCGGCGCACAGAGAACCATGGACTGAGCATGAACCGGCGCACAGAGAGCCAACCCACCGCGGCTTTTAACATCCCTGCCGCCACCTCGAAACCCGTCCGCCATTACTGCACTCTCCATTCGAACCAAAGAGCCGGACAGAGCATTGAATTGCCTCTGGAAAATATCAATCCATTTATTCCTTAGCGGCCGAAGACAGGTCTTCTCGCATGCGTTACCCTTGTGACAGTGCATGGCTGGCATGTGGTCTCCATTAAACGCACGTCCCGTCCATATTATCACCCGCATCCGGGGTAAGTAAAACCTTTATTATTTAAATGTTTTTGGTAGAATTTCTTTTCAGAGGTTTAATTGATTTTTACTTCCAATATCGAAAGTTTCGATATATAAAAGTCTTTGAGTATTAAAGAAAAGTATCAAGAAGCAAAACCTCATAACAAAATAGTTTCAGAACATTAATAAATAAAACTTATGATAAATACATATCCGATAGTGAATTCCTTTTTAACGTATTACATAGGAATATCGGTACATCAGACATCCAAATATCATAGATAAATAATTTCATAATATTTTATAAAATAGCTGCAATGACTCAAGGGTCCGATAAGCTAGAAAGTCCGAAATTTTGAGGAAAGATCTCTAAAAAATGAAAAAAAAAAAAGAGGATCTGGATTCCAAGATTCACTAATTAGAAGCTCTAAGTCAATTCGAAAGAAAGGAATATGATTAAAGGGAAAACAGTATGAACGAGTACGATGCAATGGTTCAACTCAACTCAACAATTATAAGATTCAGAATGGGCAAAGATAAATTCATGGATAAAATCATTTGTTGCGAGATTTTTACAATTTTCTTTGCTTGTGGCAAATATGAGCAAGAAAGAGTCTAAGCATTTCATTTCAACTACATCAATGAGAGGCATAATATAATTATTGACTCATATTGCTATTTGTAAAGCAAAAAGAAAAAATGAAGAAAAACACAATCATAAAATACAAAAACTCTGATGGGAAAGTAAATACTTCCCCGAACATGTTTGTAGATTAGAAAAGAGATGACTACTTTCTTTGTTCTAAAGCTAATAAAGTCCTCAAATAAATCTAAATGAAAACATGCAAAAGAAGAAAAACATAAATAAAAAGCAAACTAATAGAAAAGAGAAATTGATAATAGATGAAGATGAACATATGGTTGCATACCTGGAAGAATTTTGATTGCAATTTAACCTCATGAATTTTCAAGTTCTCCCATCCATTTTTCAAAATTTGCATATGTTCAAATCTCATCTATTTACTCAATCTAAAATGTTAAGTAATGAACTATTAATTTGCGTCTTCTTCATATTGAGGAATAAGAGTGATGAAAGTGATCATATAACAATGCTTATGAATTGAAAACTGAATTTTCAAGAACACTTTTTGCATCATAGGCTCATTACATGCTTATAAAAAAATCTTCAATAATGAAATAAAAATAGGTAAAGAATTACAACTAAATTAATTTATTCCTAATCCTAATTGAATGAAAAGGAAACATGACTAGGTATAATCATACTTTCAGTGCAACTAATCTGTCATTTTAACTCATGCATATATGTACAAGTCAATCAATAGGAGTAAAAATGCAACTAAATTATTAAAAGAAAAATTCAGCCTAGTATGTACATCTAACAAATTCAACAAAATAAAATTATTTACAAAATTATTACCTTGAAATTATTCCAATTGAATCCTTGTAGAGTCATAAAAAACAACATGTATTTCCATTGATATTTGAAAGAAGTTCAAAGGAAGATAAAACAACAGCCCAACATTGGATGATATATTTTTAAATATTGAACCCTACTGAACATTGACAAAATCAGAAATATTCCTGAGTAGTGGAACTTCCAAATGTTTTTCAAATGGATTGATAAAGTATGGATGAACATTTAGAAGGTTTATAGAAGTATTCTATTGCTGACCAAAATGATTTGGTACACTCTCAAAAACTTGGGTTTGTAAAGCACTTATTTGAAAATCAAAAATAAATTGAGCAAACATGATCATCAAATAAAAAGTAGTTGATGTTCATGCTTGAAATTCTGAAATTGATTTTCATAGATTCCTATTAATGTACTTGATGAGTGTTTAGAGTTTGAATGCTCGAATTACTAGTACAATGTGCTCAAAAGTTCAAAAATGAAATTCGAAAGAAAAATTAATTCAAACCGAAAGAAATGAAAATGAAGCAAATTACAATTTACATTAATGTTACAAATAATTGTACAACATGGCTGAGATTCATTTGCAAAGATTTCCTTTCCACAAGTGTCAACATAAATTATGAAATTAAAATCATTATTTGCATTCACTTGCGGAGAAGAGAAAATTTCAAGATTATGATCCCAACAAGGTATGTCATCATCGTAGGAATCATAGATTGGGATAAATTCATGATTACTAAAATCATTATGATGATAGGAATTAACTGAAATATCTAGATTAATGTTTGTTTTTTTTGTTTTTGTTTTTGTTTTTTTTTTTAATCTTCAAAAATAGTTTTGTTTATGGAATGAGGAATATGAGACTCAGCCAAAACTATTTTTGTAGAAGAATATGAATGAGACTAAGAATTTTCAGTTTTGAATTCATCATTATAAATAATTTCATTAGAAGTCCCCTCCTCTGAATAAAGTGGATCAGAATCAGACGAAAAATTACATGCATAGACAAAATTTTTAGGACTGTTAAAAGTATGGACAATTAAATCCCCTCTATCCCAACTAGAATTAACAATCAATTCATTATTAATGACAACTGTTTTATTTTCTGAAACCATATTGGTGTAAAATGATATTATTGGAGAATTATTTAATGAATTGCAATTATAAAAAATATCTGGGTAGAGAGAAAAATGAGAATATGCATTTATGTACCTGAAAATTTCCGTACTTGAAGATTTTTTCTCATTGTACAAAATAGACATTTCAGATTCTTCCATTCTTATGTTGTTGTCAATTTCAAATTGTTGATTATTGTCTTCACAAAAATTAGATTTTTCATGCATTTGATCAAATTGTTGTTGAGCTGCTCCATTTTATTATCAACGAATTGTGAATTAATTTCAACAGTAGATTGTGCGTCGCTGACATTTTCTGGTTGCTTTAATTTCTATTGATTTAGTTGTTGTTGATTGCTGATAATAGTTTGCATGTCTTGTTGAATTTCTATTTGATCAACATTATGTAAATTTGGAACATTTCTGGCATAATGATTAGCATTTGCAATTTTATTTTGTGAAGAATCGGAGTTGTTATTTTGAACAATTGAATCATTATCAACAAAGGATATACTTTCTGGTTCTTCATAGTTATCACAGGATAGAGACACTAAATGTCTGAACCATCCAATTAATTGGAATTGAGGAGGAAAATATTTGGACTGAAATTGCATTAAAATTAATTTAAATCTAATATAAAACATATCCAAAGTCCCACCTTCCATCCTACACAATTATTTTAAATTTCATGGTCATATTCCTAAAATGCATGGAGGAAAATCTTTAAAAACTCGTCCCAACTACGTACAAAGGCAACTGGAAGTGACAAGTACCAGTCTTTGTCTTTTCCTGTTAAAGTAAGAGTGAAGACCCTGCAAATAATATCTTCATCAATATTGAAAATTTTGCAACTTAAAATAAATTGAAGGAGATGGTTAAAAGAAAATGCCTTACCATTGTATTTTACCTGAGATAGGGTCTGGAATGATTTTACCGGAGTGGAAGTCGGATGAGGTCCAATAAAGAAACTCCAAGGAAGTTTTTTACATGGAGCCATAGTAAATACGATAAAAGTTATTCAAAGAAAATAATTTACTAGGCCCTCCTTCTAGTGGAAAAAATGTTGTAGCCTCGAAATGTCTGCCTCAACATTATAAGGGAGACCATCCGATCGGGAACTTAAATCAATTCCTTTTCTGTTTGAAATGGTAGTTCCCACTGGTTAAACTAGGTCCAGTTACCCTCTCTCTATCTCTGTTGGCTTGTACTATGAATTTTTCTTACCAATAGAGAAGAACCATCAGATTAGCCCTCTTGCTTAGCTCAGGCAAGAAAGTGATCCTTAAGTTGATCTTGGAGCTCAACCAAGCCACAACTAAAGTTTGCCTCTTTGATAAGAGGACTTCTAGAAATATAATGATTAATATAAATGAAAAATAATCCTAGAATGCACGCAAAGTTAAAGAAATCCTAAGCCTATCTCAGTTAAGAAGATGTAGATCTAAACCCACCGAGAGCAAGATATTAACATAATTGAGATTTTCACATGTCTGGCTTAAGATGAATATGTAGCTAGTAGAGTAGTTCAGTTAACTAATATTATAATTACCATACATGATTTTCAAAGATATATTAACAACAAATGATGAACCAAGTACATTAGGAAGTAGTTCTCATAATGCCGATGGAAATTAAATTAGAATTATATGACAGATTTCTGAGTAAATAGTTATTCAGAATCTGGCTTTAATATATCAGAGCAAAAGATAGAACTGACAATAGATCATGAGACAAATAGATTAGATAGCTAATCTGTAAGACATGTATTCATATTGACAATAATGCACAATATAAATCCAATTAACATAATTCTGCCATCAAGAATGAAATTCACATTAAAAATAATAGTATTTCTAATACAAATTTATTTGAACCTGTTCTCCTGCTCTGTTCTTTAAATTTGATCTCCTACAATCTCCTCCAAAGCATAAACTCTGTTGCTAAAAGCAAGAGCTGCAATAGTGCAAACTCTGCCTCTCATACATAGTTCAGAATGGAAAAAGACAAATCCCAATAATTCCCAGATATGAGATTGATCCTCTCTACCTACAACATGAAATCCCTATTACAATAGTGATTTAAGAATTACATAATTGTAGAGAAGAGAAGCACTTCTCCATTCTACAAACCACTATTTATAATTACAAAAATGAATTCCAAAAAGGAGAGTTGTTGAAGAAAAATTCTGCTCCAACAATTTTAATTGGTCAAACTTCCTTTTCCTCTATAGATGGAACAATTATATTGATTCAAATCCCCTCTTCCCCACCTCCTCAACTATTCTCCTGCCAAAAACCAATCAAAATTAAATTAAAATGCAAATTAAAATAAAAAAATACCAAATCTGGAAAACAAAATATTTCCAATCAAAACTCAAATAAATAAATAAATAAATAAAAGGAAATCTAAGCTTTCCATTGATCTTTGTAAATATCTTATTGATAAAAGAGAACATAGTCGAATGGATTTGCACTCAACAGAGACTATGAGAAAATAAAAATGCAAAAAATTAAACTCAGAAGATTAATATTGGTTACAAATTCAAAGTTTGATATTTTGCTAAATTTTAGACTCATTTAATGATCGAATCTGATCGTACAATCATTTCAGAAATATTCTTCATGATTTTATCTATCTAACAAACCGTCCTCGGCTTCATTTGGTCAAATAGAGCTCAACGTATGAGCTTACAAAGTTGAAATGTCAACAATGCTAAAATTCTGGAAAAATTGTTGCGTAGACCAAAAATAAGAAATTTTAATTAAATATGCTAATCCTAAATATTAAGAAATCTAATTAATTGTTAATTATTTATTTTATTAATTAAATACAATTTAATTGTAATTATAAACTAAATTAAATTAATTACAAATTAATTAAAAGATATTAAATTAATATTATAATTACAAAAATAAAATAATTAAAAGTTAAATGAATTTAAATTATATTAAAAAAACAAAAAAGGGACACTTGTCATCATTCTAGTGGTTGTTGGTCCCATAAGGATGGGCCACATTGGTTTTTGGCTCACATACATGAGCCATGGTGGATAAGTGGGAGGCATAAGGTGGACGCTTATTATAAAGGGGAGGTATAAGATGGAGGCTTGTTATAGAGGTGCGTGGAGGGATAAGGAGTGGAGGGAGATATAAGAATTAATCAGAATATCATATATCAGGGTTTTTAAAATGAGCGCTTTGACATCAAATCAAAATTGCCAAGGTCCGATATATCAAAATTTTTGTTTATATCGATTTTTTTTAAATATTGGGATTTTTTTTTTTTATCCAAAGTTTTTTTTATCGTGTATATTTATTGGAGGTATTCATATTGGGGGTTTTTATCGAACTTTATATTAAAGGTATTTTATTGGAACTTTTATTTATTGGGATTTTTATATCGGGGATATTTATATCGAGACTTTTATTTAAGAATAAGGGAGGAGGTGAGGTGAAGCGGGGCTCACGGGGCTCACTTGGAGTGGGACTCATCCATTATAAACTACAACCACTTGGTAACTAAAAATACGACAAAATGAACTACAACCACTTTGCAATTTAAGATTTCATGTCTCATAATTTCTTTTAAAATTGGGAATTGGAATAAATTACTAAGATCCCAAAAACACAATTTTAATTGTTCTATAATTTGACTGTGGCAATTTTGTAGGACCGTTAGTGAAAAATGAAATAATTAGTAAAAATTAACTAGGAATTAATATTTACAACCGATTACTAATCTATTTAAAAAAATTAAAATAATATACATTTTGTACATTTTTTAACCTAGACGGTAAAAATGATCGAACTTTGGATGAACAACATTTGCAAACCGTGTAACCAAATGAGATGAAATAAGCACTGATGGAAAGTTAGCGAAAATTCGAACTCAACAAAACAATAAAAATAGAAATCCAATGCAAATGAAAAATTTGCAAAATTGTAGGATACTTAACCAAAATAAAATATTTAAAAGGTGATTTAGCCAAAAAATTATGATAATGGTCCCCATTATTTGAAATAAATAAGTCAAAAAGGGGGGGTTGAGTTTTCACTACAACAAGATGAAGAGATTTTTTTCATTTTTTCCGAATTTTCCGATTAGAGGTTTAGATTTTGACTAAGGTTTCATAGAACTTAGTTCTCTTCCTAGTTCTTTGGGAGTGTGGCTTTTGTGCATCTTGTTGAAATTTCCATGCACCCTAGGTCTAGTTTATGAATTAACGAAGCATATAAACACACTAATAGTGCTCAACAATAAACAACTTTGCACAACTAAATATAACGACAAACAAATCAATAGCAATACACAAATTTTTGGCGCAAATCATGTTCCTTATTGTACATCAATAAAAAAGAAATAAGGCTCCAATACAAGGAATATTGGCCCTTTACAAACCGTGATACAAATCTAGTATACACAGTCATACAAGTGACCAATACAACTAGGGTTGACGCTCAGTCCACCAGGTCCTCATTTTCCCAAATACAAATATAAAACACAACCAATACAATCAACAAGATCTTTACTCACCTAGGCTTGCTCCTTTTAGCCCATAATACACTACAACCTTGTTGTCCACCGATAGACAACTCTTTTAGCCCAGTGATCCACTTTTTTGTAGCCTTCAACTATGATAGGCCTTCCTTTCGCTATTAGTGACATTGATGCTCCTCTATGTTGAAATATGTAACTAGTTTCGATCTTCATAAATGTATTTAAGTCACAATGAAATGAATTTATTAAAATAATGAAGGAAACATTATTATTATTGTTATTATTATGACTTATTAAAGCATGGATTTCATGCTTGGGTCATCATGTTTTAGGTCAAAGTCCCCATTGAGGACTTCTAGGATTTATTTTGAGTCATTAGAGTCTCTGTCCATTAAAAGAGACTCTTCTTAGGCTTTTGAATCATGTAAAAAGAATTAATATTGAGTCAAATATACTATTTGTCCCCTCCACACTAAGTCAGCGTCAAAGAGATCAAGTCAGCTTCAAGAAGGACAATTCCACCTCAAAGGAAGGTGTTATATACAAGGCAGTTCAAATTCATTTGGAGCAATTCATTCTCTCTCTCATAAGTTCGATATCCAGAAGCAACAAGCTGGGAAGTGCGAAGTTATAAAAGAGTTGTAAAAAGGTTAGACAAGGGTGAAACATTTGGAGGGAAGAAAGAAGACATCAAGATCGATATTTTGAGCCATCTATATCTCACATCAGAGGAGTATATATGGAGATTGAAGTTTTCTTTGTCTAGTCGAAGCTGCTGCTGCTGCCAGTTGTTGGGACGAAGTTGCTACTGTAAGTTGATGCTGTTAGGTCGAAGTTGCTTTTGAAGGGTTATCATATGAAATAAGGATTGAGGGATTACTTGGTGTGGAGGAAGTCTTTTTATAGGTCAAGATTCTTAGATTATCTTGAGAAAATATTGAAGGAATAATTGTTGATTGGGTTTTCCCCTGGATAGGGGTTTTTCCCTAGCTGTCTGCCTACCTCTGTTGTCATTGTGTTATTGTTTTGGTAATTGCTTGATGAACTAAAAAATAAAAGAATCACAAATAATTATCTATATAAGAAAATCTTTATGTCCTTCTTATTTTCTAACATGGTATCAAAGCTAAGGTGAAGAAAAAAAAAAGGCGGCGTTGTAGAATCTACTAAAATAAGTCTAAGGGATTGAACAAGGGATCATATAATAAGCTCTCATAAGGGAAGAAGCTCACTATCTTCAAGGACAATGTCTAACACAATAAAGAGTGAGAAAAAATTGGAGTATCAAATTACATGACATGGAAGAAGAGGAGAATTGACCTCATTCTTGAAAAGAACAAGGTCTTGGATTTGGTGAAAGGAAAGGTGAAGAAACCTACCGAAGAATCTAGTGATGCAGATAAAGAAAAGTTAAGAGATTAAGAGATATTAACTATGCCACTGATGGTAGAAAGCATAAATGAAAATCTTGTCCCATACATTTCCAATATAGACCATGATCAAGAAATGTATGAAGCCTTATCCAAATTGTTCACTATCAATAACATGAGTCAAGTAGCAAGTCTGAAGAATGAATTAAGGACTACAAAAATGACAAAGGAAGACACTGTGGCTTCCTTCTTTGTAAGGATATCTAGAATTAGAGATAAAATTCAAGCCATAGATGAAATTGTACCAGAAAAGGAGATAGTAATTATGGCATTATTGGGATTACCACCTACTAAGAGTTCTTTTGCTTCAGGTCTTAACAACTGGGAATAAGCTCCTACCTTTGAGCAATTATGGAATGGTTGGAGCCAATAATAAATGAGATATCATTAGTATCCAACAATAAAGAAGAAAAGGTTTCAAATTCATACTCTGTTTCTCACAAGAAATGAAACTTCAAGAAGTCAAAAGAGCCAAGAAAGAAGGTCAATATGTCCAAAATAGAATGCTACCAATGTCACAAAATGGGTCACTATAGAAGTGATTGTCCTGATAATATGAAGAACAAGAAAAGAAATAGAGACCAAGCCAATGTTGCTGAAAAAGGATCTCCAAAAAAGAATAAACCTGAAGAACTGGATATAAGGGACTTACACTACTAAGTCCTTTGATCTAAGCCTTAGTTATTTCATTGTTTAATTTCTATTATTTGTAGGTTTAAATTTTTTGATTTGTTTTTATAAGATTATAGGTATCCATCAAGCTTGGAGGGAACCCTCACTAACTTCCAAGTATGAATATCCTATTACCTTTTCATTTTTAGTTTTCCTTACTTATCTAGTTTTTTTTACATAAAATACTAATCACATTTCTATTCATATTTTATTTGTTTAGGAAAATATTGTTGAATACTCAAGGATTATGAAATAAGGCCTCACAAGACAAATCATTGGAATTGCAAGGTTTGTTAAGAAACAAAGGTATGCCTTAGACTATAATTTTTTTCTATCTTCATGATATTATTTCTTGATAAACTATTACTAACATCATTATGTACAGTTCTCCTGAATCATAAATTTTCTTGATTAGGTGATTCATAATTAGATAAATATACCCTCCTCATATCTTTGATTACTCTCGTGGAACCCTAGAAAGGATCTCTGTGAAAAATCCTAACTTAAGGGCATGTCAATGATTATGTGTGAAACCCAAACCTACTTAGGGTTATTGTTGAAGTAAAAATAAAATGTCTTATGCTTTGATGATGTCATGGTTGGGGTTTTGGTATGGTTATGAAAACCCTAATCTCTTAGGGTTGGATGGTAATGTTTGAAATCTCAAACCTTTGAAGTATTTTTAGGGTTTGATTTGTTATGTATTGAAACCTTAGATCTTTAGGGTTTGGTAGAGTTCATAAGCAAGACCTTATGATGTCCTAGGAATGAGAGCCTAGGTATATGTTTTTCCATCTAATCAAATATGTTAGATGTTTGAATATGTTTGTGTCATTAGGTCTGCCTGACATGTGTTGATAGGCTTGTGCATGATTATGAAATCCTAGATATATGTGTTGACCTAATTGTTGATCGTCATAAGTCCCAGGGTTTTAAATTAAACCCTAGTCGAAGTTTGATATTGTTTGTGAATTCTAGGGTTTTGTAACTAAACCTTAGTAGAAGTTAAAATCTCTGATATATGATGACAATGTGACAATCTGAGATTTATGAAAGGTTGATAAAAACTGAAATTGTATTATGATCAATTTGATTGTTGAGAACTTGTAAAATCTAGGGTTTACAACAAACCCTAGTGGAAGCTAGTCATGTTGTTACTTTAAATTGAGCTATTATTGGTTTTGATTGTTAAAGCTCATGTATGAAATCTAGGGCTTTTCACTAAATCCTCGTAAGAAGTCTAACATATGCATTCTAAAGTTGTTAAATGCATTGTAGAACTATATTTGTTTGAAATGATTCTAGTGTTTGCAATATTTTTTACGTATGTCATACCTATGGAAGAAAATATTGAAGCTTTAGATATAATGAATGTTGTTCTCTTGATTGAGGTGCTCAAAGTTTTGATGATGAAATCTAGGGTTTATGACAAAACCTTAGCAAATAGTTGAAGTATAAAGTATGTGTTTCTTATTTTTTGTGAACCTAACTAAGTTTAGGTGTTTTGATGTCTAATGTCAAATGCTTCCATTATTATGATGTGGTTAACCTCATTCTACCATAGATTTGGTTATACTAGCTATCTAAGTTGTGCAGGTACATAATCTTCAAGATGGTGAAGATGTTCATTTGATAAGCATGATGAAGAAAGTTATAAAGAACATGATGAATTTGATGAGAATGATGGAAGCCATGAAATATTCTCCAATGTTGTAGAAAAGAAGTAAATCTCCCTGATTTGAGAGGGAGCTTGGATGAAAGAAATCTCCCTAAGTTGAGAGGGAGCTTGGATGAAAGGAATATCCCTAGTTGAGAGGGAGGGGATAGTCACGATGGATACATTGAAAGAAGAAATTGGAGAATGTATTTTGAGGGGCTACTAAAATAAGGAAAGCTAGATCTGATTGCAGAATATTTTTTTGCATGTGAGGTAGGAAAGGAAGATGTATGATTGATGAATCTTTAGTCAAGATTCATTTGAAAGTCCTAGTATGTTAAACTTCGAAGAAAAATCAGTTGTCTGTAAGACCCCAGATGTTTGTGTTTACTTATGAACATTTGAAAGTTTGCTACTAATTGGGGTTGTGTTTGTACAGGTAAATATCTCGAAGGTTTGATAACATGTTTTACATGCTCATTGTTATCAATCAGTTTGATCTAGAGAGATTTTTTGCTACTGATCTATTTGACCGGGGAAGAATTTTACTGATTGGAATAATATAGAAAATCGAGGTTTTCTGTGTGAGAAACATTGCCTTGGAGGACATATGGCCGACACTTTGTGTTGATGTCTAGTTCCCGAAGTAGGGAGGGTGGCATTGGTCATGGATCTTTGACCTCAGATACATGCCTAAATCCTCGAGTTGACAGTTAGCAAGTAAGCCTGATGGTACATAGAGAGACTGAAATATTTAGTCCATCTTAGTCCGACCTGGATAGATTTCCTTAGTAAGGAATCTAGTCCATGGCATTGTGAGTGCCTAAAATATTGAAGGACCTTGGATATATTTCCCTGGTCAAGAATCTAGTCCATCGTGAGTGCCTAAACTGTTGAAGGAACTTGGATAGATTGCCCTGGTTAGGAATCTAGTCCATGACATTGCGGTCCCTAAGATTCTTCATGGTTCATGTGTTTTGAGATCTTCATTGTACTTGTACTTATGAATACCTCCCTAGTTAAGAGGGAATGTTGAAATATGTAACTAGGTTCGGTCTTGATAAATGTATTTGAGTCACAATGAAATGTATTTATTAGAAGAATGAAGAAAATATTATTATTATTATTATTATTATGACTTATTAAAGCGTGGATTTCATGCTTGGGTCATCATGCTTTAGGTCAAAGTCCCCTTTGAGGACTTCTAGGATTTATTATGAGTCATTAGAGTCATTGTCCATTAAAAGAGACCCTTCTTGGGCTTTTGAATCATGTAAAAAGAATTAATATTGATTCAAATATACTATTTGTCCCCTCCACACCAAGTCGGCCTCAAAGAGATCGTCAAGAAGGAAATTTGACCTCACTAGAAGGCTATATATACAAGGAAGTTTGAATTAATTTGGAGCAATTCATTCTCTTTCTCATAGCTTCGATATCTAGAAGCAAGAAGTTGGGAAATGAGAAGTTGGAAAAGAGCTGGAAAAAGGATAGAAAAGGGTGCGAAGTTTGGAGGGAAGAAAGAATACATCAAGATCGAAATTTTGAGCCATCTATCTCTCACATCAAAGGAATATCTAGGGAGATCAAAGTTTTCTTTGTCTAGTCGAAGCCGCTGTTGCTGCTAGTTGATGGGTCGAAGCCGCTGCTACTGCTAGTTGATGGGTCGAAGCTGCTACTGCAAGTTGATGCTGCTAGGTGGAAGTTACTTTTGAAGGGTTATCATCTGCAAGAACGATTGAGGGCTGACTTGGTGTGGAGGAAGTCTTTATCTAGGTCAATAGTCTTGGATTATCTCGAGAAACTATTGAAGGAAGAATTGTTCATTGAGTTTTCCCCTAGATAGGGGTTTTTCCCTAGTTGTCCACCTACATCTGTTGTCCTTGTGCTATTGTTTTGGTAATTTCTTGATGAACTAAAAGATAAAAGAAGAACATATAGATAAAAGAATCACAAGTAGCTATCTATATAAGAAAATATTTCCGCCTTTTTGATTTTCTAATACTTTAGGCCTTTTGCCACCTTCAGTTGCTTCCATTCACTAGTAGACTACTCCTTTAATAAATTGTTCTACTGTTCAAGCCCATGATCAACCCTCTTAAGCCACCTGAAGCCTTCTTGGTCAACCTTCTTCACTTTTTCCTACTTGTACTTGATTCTCGAGGCCCTAACCAACCTCCTCAATAAGCCACAAAACCCTATTCCATCCCTAGTCAAACTTCGGCCTGCCTTATTCACTTTGTGGCCCTTCTTCTATAGCTATAGTCAACCTGTGACCCTTGACCTTATTCTTGTTGTTGTCATTCTGTATTTTTGAGGTTGAGGGAGTAAACACATAGGACAACATCAAAACCACTTTGGAAGCTGGGATCTAGCCCTACCAGCTTCAGAGAGGGATCTCTCTGTAAAATTTAGCTATGTTTGATGTGAATTTTAGGCTAGTTATTACTGTACTGATTGTTTTTTATTGGATTGTTTGGTTGATTAAATTGTTATAATTCCATTGGGCTATGGAGTCTAAAGATTAACTAGATCTGCATCAAACTTTGAAGGAGTTTCACAAGGCAAGCTAGGTTGCACTAGTTGGATCTTTCAGAATTTTAAATGGATTATGAAACAGAAGAAATGTAAGATTCAGTAGAAACTAAGGAGAAATGAAGAATTCCTTAATTTTACCATAGCAGAAAACATATAAACTACTAACAGCCAGAATAGGGTGTTCTGCATAACATATCCTATTCATAACAGTTTCTGTTATGTGATTAAGATTTTCAGAAATGATAGAGAAAGAAGACAATGATTAAACACATGAAAAGAAGAAAAAAATCACCAATTTGTACACCACATGAATCCTATGAAGAATGTCCTTATATTATTGATGCTTCCAACAACTTAGAAAATTACAATTCGTAGAGGAAATTATATTTAACAATCAACCGTAATACTTCAAATAGTGAAGTATTTATAAAAAAATAATTATAAAATGATTACAAAATTGATGTCTCAACTGACAATGTATTATTAGCATTATCCTAAACAATAAAATTGATCTTTTGCAGAATCGTAGGCAAGGTGGACAGATGCATGAAGAGTTGTCTCTGTTTTGGAGGATTCGGTTGCTGAATCAACCTATAACTGTGTTGCGCTGGCTGATGTTCTTACTGCATTCTAGTTACTTTTTAGTCTAATAGATCACATAGTTTCTCCCACCTTTTTTCATATGGAATGGTTAACTTGATTACCCTTCGATAAATATCATCCACCTCGGTATACTTTGAAAATGTTTGCTTTACCATGAAGATATGTTTTACCTCATACTGGATGTCTCTAAGAACACTCTAGCTATCATGCTGCCTTTTATACCACTGAATTTAATACTTCTTCTAACCACTTCCTTCATATTTAAAACATAATCTTCTCGAGTAATCAGTTTGTCATTAATCACATATATGCTGGGAAATCCTTTCTGATTTAATGCTTCAATCCTGTTGAAGAATATGTTCACTCCCAACTCTAGTGTTTCACATTTTTCCTCCAATTGATTAATGAGATTTCTTTTAGTCAAAACCTTCTTGACTTCCAAGATGGTGGCAGTCCTATCACTAATTCCTAACTCTTCAAGTTCATACTTATTTTTTGAATTCAGGAATTTGATGATGTTGGAAGCTTCTGTAGGCATGTCTCCCATCTTTTCCCTTACTTCAAAAATGGTTTCAGTGGCATGTTGTATCAATTCTTTTCGTTCAAAAATGATTTGGATGCATGGCCAAATCTCATTCATGGAGTTCAAAATATCCATCCAAATGGATTCCTTGGCTTGGGCCAAGGTTTGACCAATTGCTGTATCCTTCTCCACCTTTTGTAACCTCTCTAGCAGCCTTTGTGACTTCTGTACTTCAGCCAAATGAGAAGCTTTAGTTCTAGTTTTCTGTTCTTGCAGAGCTTTAAGCTACCCTTGCAAATTATTAATTTCTTCTGACTGGATTGACATATTTTCCAATGTCTT
This sequence comes from Pinus tabuliformis, assembly GCA_031772625.1. Taxonomy (NCBI): domain Eukaryota; kingdom Viridiplantae; phylum Streptophyta; class Pinopsida; order Pinales; family Pinaceae; genus Pinus; species Pinus tabuliformis. The sequence continues at coordinate 1,388,341,964 of CM062819.1, read as the reverse complement.
TGTCACCTGTTCAACACTTGTAGCTTGAGTTGAAGAGGCTGTTGTAGTTGTTGTTCCTGTAGCTGGAATTTGAGTTATGGGTATAGCATCTAGAGGGTGTTGGGTGTAGAGCTTGATTATCTTCTTTATTCAGAGGTATCGACACATTGGACCCCAGTTCATAATGTGGTGGCAACGCCGCCCGTAAAATATTGGCCACGAAGGGGGTCTAGGGGGGGAAACGATGATTATTTGGAGCCCTCGAAGCTAAAAATAGATGTAAAATTGCGTTGTAAAATGTTGTATTTTCGTAGTCAATTTGGGCTATTCATTAGGCGGAGATTTGACGATAGAAGTTATGTTTAATTTATGGTTTTTTTCCCTAGAAAGCAACCCCTCACTATATATGAGGGAATTGTATTGTGTCTATGTAGATCGGTATTCTGTGTGAGAAAGCGAGAGGAGATTGTGTGAGAGTGAAGAGGAAATTACAGCGGATCTGCTGTAGGTTATATCTCTTCAGTTTGCTAGACAATATAAAAGGAAGGATTGGCTGTTTCTTCATGGACGTACCCAAATTGGGTGAACCACGTATATCTGTGTCTCTCTTGTTTTATGCATGTTTTGTGTTTATATTTCTGCAATATTTTATGTGCTTTATTTCTCTGTAATATATAATTTTCTAACAACTGGCATCAGAGTCGAAGGTATATTTGGCCACTAAGCTTGTAGGAGAGAAGGGTTCTTGGTTCGAGTGGGAGTAATGGCGGAAGATGGTAGATTTACTGTCAAAAAATTTAACGGCCAAAACTACCAGTTGTGGAAGATGTAGATGGAATATTATATGTATCAGAAAGATATGTACCTACCATTGAGCAGAAAGATAAAGAAGCTGACGAGTATGACAAACACAGAATGGGATATTCTTGATAGAAGGGCACTTGGAACAATATGGTTATGCGTAGCGGGGTTGGTAGCATTTAATATTTCAAAGGAAACGACAACAGAGGGTTTAATGTCGGCATTGGCCAAACTATATAAAAAACCTCGGCCTCAAATAAGGTAGTTCTTATGAAGCGTTTATTTAATATGAAGATGTCAGAAGGTGGATCTATTGTTTATCATTTAAATGAATTTAATACAGTTACCAGTTAATAAAGTTCTGTAGGGGTAACTTCTGATGATGAAGTTAGGGCTCTGCTATTTCTATGCTCATTTCCAGAAAGTTGGAATGGTTTAGTTATGGCCATTAGTAACTCTGTCTCTGCATCTAGTACTTTAAAGTTTGATGATGTTGTTAGTGCAATCCTTAGCGAGGAAATGCGACAAAAAAACTTCGGTGAGACATCATGTAATGCTTTGAGTACATAGACTAGGGGAAGAAAACTGGAAAGAGGAAAGAGCCCAGGATATCGTAGTAAGTTAAGGAAAGGAAAATCCAAGTCCAGATCAGGGATAGTGTGCTGGAAATGCGGGAAGAAAGGACACGTGAAGAAAGATTGCAAGTCTCCGAAGGGAATAGAAGGAGATGCTCAGCAAGAAAACAATCATGAAGAAAATGTGACATGTGATGTGTTGCAAGATGCTTTGATTCTTTCATTAGAAAATATTATTGATGCCTGGGTCGCGGATTCAGGGGCCTCATTCCATGTCACACCTGATAGGAAACATTTTCATGATTATGTTCAAGGAGATTTTGGATAGGTTCGATTGGTGATGATAAACCTTGTAAAATCATTGGAATGGGTACAGTTTTCATTAAACAATAGAATGTAAATCAATGGCTATTGAAGGAGGTAAGGCATGTTCCACATCTAAAGAAAAATCTGATTTCAATAGGTCAGTTGGGAGGTGAAGGCTGTGTGCCTACTTTTACAGATAAAACCTGGAAGGTCACTAAAGGAGCCCTGGTAATAGAAAAAGGAGATAGGGTTGGTACATTGTATTTATGTAATGGTATTTCTGATTATGTTAATTAATTAACCTCTACAGGAGAAGATACGACATTGTGGCATCATAGGCTTGGGCACATGAGTGAGAAGGGGATGCAGATTCTTCACTCAAGAAGTTTGTTGCCAGGTTTGAAGCATGTTGATTTAAAATAATGTGAGAATTGTGTTTATGGAAAACATAAGAGAGTCAGCTTCCTCAGAGTTGGGAAATAAAAGAAAAGAAAAAAATTAGAGCTTGTGCATACTAATGTATGGGGAGCTGCTCAGGTATCATCTCTCGGTGGCTTTCGTTATTATGTTACTTTTATTGATGATGCAACCAGAAAAACTTGGATTTATTCTATTCGAAATAAATCTGATGTATTTGATACTTTCAAGAAATGGAAAGTTTTGGTGGAAAATGAGACAGGAGAAAGGTTGAAGTGTCTCGGATCAGACAATGGAGGTGAATATTGCAGCAAATAGTTTGATAGGTACTATTCAGAGAATGGAATTCGCAAAAAGAAGACAATTCTAGGAACACCACAAGAAAATGGTGTGTCAGAAAGGATGAACATGACAATTTTGGAGCGTGCAAGGTGCATGAGATTGCATGCAGGATTTCCTTTACAATTTTGGGCAGAGGCTGTAGATAGTATTGTTTATCTAATAAACAGAGGGCCTTCAAGTTCCTTAGATGGTGGTATTCCAGAGGAGGCATGGACAGGTAAAAAGATAAACTACTTATTTTTAAAGACTTTTAGTTGTGAAGCCTTTGTCCACATTAATAAAGAAAATATAACAAAGCTTGAGGCAAAATCAAAGAAATGTACCTTTATTGGATATGGTGTTAATGATTTTGGTTATCGCTTTTATGATTATGAAAAACACAAAATCATTAGAAGCAGAGATGCTATATTCAATGAAAAGGTTTTGTATAAGGATCAGATGCAGGAAAAGAAACAAGAAAAAGAAAATAGAGAATACATAGTGCTTGATGAGAGCACACAAAAAGTGAAGGCTCCTGAAAATCATAATGATCGATAGCGAGAATAACAACAACAACCAAAACATCAAAAAGCACCTCAAACACCTGAAAGTGGTGTTAGAAGATCTACCAGGATAAGTAGACCCCCTGAATGATACTCTATTCATTATATTATGTATTGTTGACTGATTCTAGTGAACCAGAATGTTATGAAGAATTAGTGCAAGTAGAAACGAGGAAGAAGTGGGAGCAAGCCATGAAAGAAGAGATGGACTCCTTAACACATAACTAGACTTGGGACTTAGTCAAGTTTCCTGCAGGTAAAACAACATTGCAGAATAAATGGGTTTATAGGTTGAAGGAAGAAGATGGAGGTAGAAAAAGGTATAAAGCTAGACTTGTGGTGAAGGGGTTTGCATAGAAAAATGGTATAGAACTTGATGAGATATTTTCTCCTGTTGTTAAAATGACTTCAATTAGAACTATTTTAGGTCTAGTAGCAGCTGAAGATTTTCATCTTGAGTAGTTAGATGTAAAGACAACCTTTCTCCATTTGGATTTATAGGAAGAGATATATATGCATCAACCACAAGGATATGAGGTCAAAGGGAAGGAGAAACTAGTGTGCAGGTTGAAGAAGAGCTTGTATGGCTTAAAACATGCTCCAAGGCAGTGGTATCTAAAATTTGACAGGTTTATGTCTGAACAAGGTTATACTAGATGTCATTATGATCATTGTGTTTCTCTCAAAAGGCAAAATGATAGCAGCTATATTATATTTTTATTGTATGTAGATGACATGCTTTTTGTAGGCTTTAACATACAAGAAATAAATGTGCTCAAAGGAAAATTGGCAAACACATTTGCAATGAAGGATTTGGGTGCTGCAAAACAAATCCTTGGGATGAGAATAACTAGAGACAGGAATAATCGAAAATTAACATTGTCTCAGAGTGAGTACATAGAAAATGTGTTGAAAAGATTTAATATGGAGAATGCAAAACCAGTTAGTATACCTTTGGCTAGCCATTTCAAACTATGTAAGGAGGTGTGTCCCAAGACTCAAGAAGAATTGAGCTATATGTCTAAAGTTCCATATGCATCAACAGTTGGAAGCTTAATGTATGCAATGGTCTGCACAAGGCCCGATATTGCACATGCAGTGGGAGTTGTAAGCAGGTACATGAACAATCTAAGAAAAGAACATTGGATGGTGATGAAGTGGATTCTTAGGTATTTGAGAGGTACCACAAATCAAGAATTATGCTTTGTTGTTAAAACATTGCTCTACAGGGATATGTTGATGAAGATATGGTGGGTGATCGAGATAACAGGAAGAGCACCACAGGGTATGTGTTTACTGTAGGTGGAATAACTGTTAGTTGGGTTTCAAAATGACAAAGTGTTGTTGCACTCTCAACAACAGAAGCATAGTATGTTGCTTCTACAAAGGCTAATAAAGAGATGCTTTGGTAACAAAGGTTTCTGGATGAATTGGGTAAGAAGCAGGAATTGGGCAGGTTATATAGTGGCAACCAGAGTTCCATACATCTTGCAAATAACTCTGCATTTCATTCTATGACAAAACATATACAACTCAAGTACCATTTCATACAGTCAGTGTTAGAAGATGGATAGTTGAAGCTAGAAAAGATTACACTAGCCATAATCCTGCAGATATGTTAACAAAAATTGTAACCAGGGATAAACTTAGATTCTGCTCAGTTTCAATTGGTCTTCAAGTATGATGAAGAAGATGAGAAACAACCAAGTCCAAAGTGGAGTCATTGTCCAACAAATGAAGCAGCGGTGGAGTTGCTATAATTAGTCTCCAAGTGGGAGATTGTTGGGTGTAGAGCCTGATTATCTTCTTTATTCAGAGGTATTGCCGCATTGGACCCTAGTTCGTGATGTGGCGGAAATGCCGCCCGTAAAATGTTCACCACCAGGGGGGTCCAGGGGGGAGTGACGACGATTATTTGGAGCCCCCCCTCTGGCGGGGGATCGGGGGCAACGCCCTCGAAGCTAAAAATAGATGTAAAATTTCCTTGTAAAATGTTGTAATTTCGTAGTCAATCTCAACCGTTCATTAGGCGGAGATTTGATGGTAGAATTTATGTTTAATTTAGGGTTTTTTCCGTAGAAGGCAACCCCTCACTATATATGAGGGAATTGTATTGCGTCTATGTAGATCGGTATTCTGAGTGAGAAAGCAAGAGGAGATTGTGTGAGAGAGAAGAGGGAAATACAACAGATCCACTGTAGGTTGTATCTCTTCAGTTTGCTGGATAATATAAAAGGAAGGATTGGTTGTTTCTCCGTGAACGTAGCCCAAATTGGGTGAACCACGTATATCTGTGTCTCTCTTGTTTTATGCATGTTCTGTGATTATATTTTTGCAATATTTTATGTGTTCCATTGCTCTGTAATATATAATTTTCTAACAACTGGTATCAGAGCTGAAGGTCTATTTGGCCGATAAACTTGCAGGAGAGAAGGGTTCGTGGTTCGAGTGGGAGAAATGGCGGAAGATGGTATGTTTAGGGTCAAAAAATTTAATGGCCAAAACTACCAGCTGTGGAAGATGCAAATGGAAGATTATATGTATCAGAAAGATCTGTACCTACTATTGAGCGTCAAGAAAAAGAAGCCGACGAGTATGCCATACACAGAATGGGATATTCTCGACAGAAAGGCACTTGGAACAATACGACTGTGCCTAGCAGTGTCGGTAGCATTTAATATTTCAAAGGAGACGAAAACAAAGGGTTTAATGTCGGCATTGGCCAAACTATATGAAAAACCCTCGACCTTAAATAAGGTATTTCTTATGAAGCATTTATTTAATAAGAAGATGTCAGAAGGTGGATCTATCGCTGAAAATTTAAATGAATTTAACACAGTTACCAGTCAGTTAAGTTCTGTAGGGGTAACTTTTGATGATTAAGTTAGGGATATGTTATTTCTATGCTCATTGCCAAAAACTTGGAACGGTTTATTTATGGCCATTATTAACTCTATCTCTGGATCTAGTACTTTAAAGTTAATGATTTTGTCTATGCAATCCTTAGCGAGGAAATGCATTGGAAAAGCTTCGGTGAGACATTGGGTAATGCTTTGACTGCAGAGACTAGGAGAAGAAAAATGGAAAGAGGAAAGAGCTGAGAATATCACAGTAAGTCAAGGAAAGGCATATCCAATTCCAGATCAAGGATAGTGTGCTGGAAATGCGAGAAGAAAGGACACCTGAAGAAAGACTGCAAGTATCAGAAGGGAAAAGAATGAGACGTGCAATTCATGAAACAAATGTGATGGGTGATGTGTTTCAAGATGCTTTGATTATTTCATTAGAAAATATTATTGATGCATGGGTGATAGATTCAGGGGCCTCATTCCATGCCACACTTGATAGGAAATATTTTCATGATTATGTTCAAGGAGATTTTGGATAGGTTCGATTGAGTGATGATAAAGCCTGTAAAATCATTGGAATGGGTACAATTTTCATAAAAAAATAGAATGGAAATCAATGGCTATTGAAGGAGGTAAGGCATGTTCCAGATCTGAAATATGATTTCAACAAGACAGTTGGGAGGTGAAGGCTGTGTGACTACTTTTATAGATAAAACCTGGAAAGTCACTAAAGGAGCCCTGGTAATAGCAAAAGGAGATAAGGTTGGTACATTGTATCTATGTAATGGTATTTCTAATTATGTTAATTCTTTAACCTCTACAGGAGAAGATACAACATTGTGGCATCATAGGGTTGGGCACATGAGTGAGAAGGCGATGCAAATTCTTCACTCAAGAAATTAGTGCCAAGTTTGAAGCATGTTGATTTAAAATTCTGTGAGAATTGTGTTTATGGAAAACAGAATAGGGTCAGATTCTTTGGAGTTGGGAAAGAAAAGAAGAGAGAGAAGTTAGAGCTTGTGCATACAGAATTATAGGGACCTGCTTAGGTATCATCTATCGGTGGATCTCGTTATTATGTTACTTTTATTGATGATGCAACCAAAAAAACCTAGATTTATTGTATTCGAAATAAATCTGATGTATTTGATACTTTCAAGAAATGGAAAGCTTTGGTTGAAAATGAGATAGGAAAAAGGTTGAAGTGTCTCAGATCAGGAAATGGAGGTGAATATTGTAGCAAAGAGTTTGATAGGTACTATTCAGAGAATGGAATTCGCACAGAGGAGACAGTTCCAAGAACACCACAAGAAAATGGTGTGTCAGAAAGGATGAACATGACAATCATGGAGCGTGCAAGGTGCATGAGATTGCATGCATGATTGCCTTTACAATTTTGGGCAGATGTTGTACATACTGTTGTTTATCTAATAAATAGAAGGCCTTCAAGTTCCTTGGATGGTGGTATTCCAGAGGAGGCATGGACAGGTAAAAAGGTAAACTACTCATTTTTAAAGACTTTTGGTTGTGAAGCTATTGTCCACATTAATAAAGAAAATAGAACAAAGCTTGAGGCAAAATCAAATAAATGTACCTTTATTAGATATGGTGTTAATGATTTTGGTTATCGCTTTTATGATCATGAAAAACAAAAAATCACTAGAAGTAGAGATGTCATATTCAATGAAAATGTTTTGTATAAGGATCAAACGCAGGAAAAGAAACAGGAAAAAGAAAATAGAGAATACAAAGTGCATGACGAGATCACAGAAAAAGTGAAGGTGCTTGAAAATCATAATGATCAACAACTAGAACAACAACGACAACCACAACAACAACAAGCACCTCAAACACCTGAAAGTGGTGTTAGAAGATCTACCAGGATAAGTAGACCCCTTGAACGATGCTCTCCTTCATTATATTATGTATTGTTGACTGATTCTGGTGAACCAAAATGTTATGAAGAAGCAGTGCAAGTAGAAACCAGGAAGAAGTGAGAGCAAGCCATGATAGAAGAGATGGACTCCTTAGCACATAAAGAGACTTGGGACTTAGTCAGGTTTCCTGCAGGTAAAACAACATTACAGAATAAATGGCTTTATAGGTTGAAGGAAGAAGATGGAGGTAGAAAAAGGTATAAAGCTAGAATTGTGGTGAAGGGATTTGCACAGAAAAAGGGTATAGAATTTGATGAGATATTTTTCTCCTATTGTTAAAATGACTTCAATTAGAACTATTTTAAGTCTAGTAGCAACTAAAGATTTGCATCTTGAGTAGTTAGATGTAAATACAACCTTTCTCCATGGGGATTTGGAGGAAGAGATATATATGCATCAACCAAAAGGATAGGGGGTCAAAGGGAAGAATAAACTAGTGTGCAGGTTGAAGAAGAGCTTGTATGGCTTAAAACAGGCTCCAAGGCAGTGAAATCTAAAATTTGACAGGTTTATGTCTGAACAAGGTTATGATATATGTCACTCTGATCATTGTGTTTATCTCAAAAGGAAAAATGATGGCAGCTATATTATATTGTTATTGTATGTAGATGACATGCTTGTTGCAGGTTCTAACATGAAGAAATAAATTTGCTCAAAGGAAAATTGACAAACACATTTGCAATGAAGGATTTTGGTGTTGCAAAACAAATCCTTGGTATGAGAATAACTAGAGACAAGAATAATTGAAAATTAACATTATCTCAGAGTGAGTACATAGAAAAGGTGTTGAAAATATTTAATATGAAAAATTCAAAACCAATTAGTATACCTTTGGCTAGCCATTTCAAACTAAGTAAGGAGGTGTGTTCCAAAACTCAGGAAGAATTGGCCTATATGTCTAAAGTTCCATATGTATCAGCAGTTGGAAGCTTAATGTATGCAATGGTCTGCACAAGGCTCGATATTGCACATGCAGTGGGAGTTGTAAGCGGGTACATGAACAATCTAGGGAAGGAACATTGGATGGCGGTGAAGTGGATTCTCAAGTATTTGAAAGGTACCACAAATCAAACATTATTATTTGGTGGTTCAAACATTGCTCTATAGGGATATGTTGATGTAGATATGGCGGGTGATAGAGATAGCAGGACGATCACCACAAGGTATGTGTTTACTGTAGGTGGAATAGCTGTCAGTTGGGTTTCAAAATTGCAAAGTGTTGTTTCACTCTCAATAATGGAAGTAGTGTATGTTGCTTCTACAGAGGCTAGTAAAGAAATGATTTGGTTACAAAGGTTTCTAGATGAATTGAGTAAGAAGCAGGAGTTGGGCAGGCTATATAGTGATAACCAGAGTGCCATACATCTTGCAAAGAATTCTGCATTTCATTCCAAGACTAAACATATATTGCTAAAGTACCATTTCATATGGTCAGTGTTGGAAGATGGACAGTGGAAGCTAGAAAAGATACACACTAGCCATAATCCTACAGATATGTTAACAAAAGTTGTAACCAGGGAGAAACTGAGATTTTTCTCAGTTTCAATTGGTCTTCAAGTATGATGAAGAAGATGAGAAACAACCAGGTCCAAAGTGGAGTCATTGTCGAGCAAATGAAGTAGTGGTGGAGTTGCTATAATCAGTCTCCAAGTGGGAGATTGTTGGGTGTAGAGCCTGATTATCTTCTTTATTAAGAGGTATCACTGCATTGGACCCCAATTCATAATGTGGTGGAAACGCCGCTCGTAAAATGTTCACCGCTAGGGGGGTCGGGGGGGGCGACGACAATTATTTGGAGCCCCCCCTGGCAGGGGATCAGGGGCAGCGCCCTTGAAGCTAAAAATAGATGTAAAATTGCCTCGTAAAATGTTGTAATTTCGTAGTCAATTTGGGTCATTCATTAGGCGGAGATATGATGGTAGAAGTTATGTTTAATTTATGGTTTTTTCCCTAGAAGGCAACCCCTCTCTATATATGAGGGAATTGTATTGCTTCTATGTAGATAGTTATTCTTAGTGAGAAAGCGAGAGGAGATTGTATGAAAGCGAAGAGGGAATTACAATGGATCTGTTGTAGGTTGTATCTCTTCAGTTTACTGGATAATATAAAAGGAAGGTCTGGCTGTTTCTCTGTGGACGTAGCCGAAATTGGGTGAACCACGTATATCTGTGTCTCTCTTTTTTTATACATGTTCTGTGTTTATATTTCTGTAATATTTTATGTGTTCCATTGCTCTGTAATATATAATTTTCTAACAAAGGGACTATGGCTACCCTTTTACCTTGTTCTTTTTCTTTGATCATTTTCTCCATTTCTATTTCCATCTACCTGATTCGAACACTCTGCTCCATGATTAACTTCATCATTTCACTCTTCTGTGTCTCATTTTCTTCAATATCTTTAGTCAAGGGAACCTCTATGGCTGACAGTTTCAGCTGCTTTCTCAATGTTGCAATGTCAAGGTTTTTCTTCTTGATAATCTCCTCTGCAACATTTATATATTTGGGATCATATCCTATCTTGAATACTAAATCTTCCAAAGATTTTATCCTATTATGCTTTTCCAAAGAAGATGCCTTCTCCATTTTTAACTGGGACTGAATGTTTTCATATGAAACCTGCAACTTTGACAATGACATGGCAGTATTAGTTAAGGTATAGGAAATCATCTCACCAGTCTATTTATGCATCTCCATTTGATCAATGGGATGGATATCTTTGGTGCTAAATTCAAATGTTGTGCTCTTATAATCTGCTGGTGTCTTAAGATGTGGAATTTAGGCCTCAAGGAAGGCCATCTGTATCTTTCATTGTTTTGTATCAAAAACTGATAGTAATCTACTCTTGGAACTGGAAGTCTACTTCCAAAGCTGATTGTAGGTGTTGTTCTTAAGAATTTAATTCTTAAGTTTGATCTCTTGGTACCTGTCAAAAACACTTTTTTCCTTTTCTTCTTGGATGTTCTGTGAAACTAGCTCTGTATCTTTTTGACCGTGTGATATTGAAGGTCCAGTAGGAGGTAACAAAATTTCTGCTTGTAGATGGTGTTTCTGCAATTATGATGGCATGTTGATCTTCTGCCTCCTTTTCTGCATCAGTCCTAGGAGTCATCTTGGCTCTTTTCCTGTAACTGATTCTAAACTCCTTGGCGTCACTACCTGTTGTTGAGGATGATCCTTCCTCTCTCTATTTTTTACTTATTTTCTCTTCAGAAGTGGGATTCTGTAAACTTGAAGTAGAAAAAAATTGCTTTTCAGTTTCCTGTAATGTAGTCTCTACCCATTATGTCTGGTTCACATATTTCTCTATCTCAGGCCTTGGGGTATGAATATATGGAGTAGTTTTTTTCTCTACTCTCAGCTTAGAAATGATACCCCAAGGGTCATAAGACCATGTGAAACTCAAGCTGAATTTCATTTCTTTAAGGATTTTATCTGCTTCTTCTCCTATTGACCCAGTGTTGTATATGAAAGGGCCCACCTATGTCTTTATCCGAAATTGGGACTTCTTCTTTGCCACCACAAAGTGAATATCATCTGAATTTAAAATTTGTTTGATATACTCAAGGGAAAAAATCCTCATGGGGAGGTATTTTGGGAGCTTGTATGGTGCTAACTCGCATCCATAAACTCTGATTTCAGTGTAATTCTGGTATAAATACTAGTCTCCAGTCCTGGCCTGATCTGTCAAATGTAGAATCCTTTTGATGTCTTCACTGATTCTAGGTTCTGTTGAACTGCTTAGGATACTCATAGTTGGGTGGACAAACTCTTCAATGAACTGTTTATAGGAAAATTCTTGTTGTTCTTTCATCACTAAAGAATTCCAAAATATTACAGACTGTTGGTTTCCCTCTTCATCTAACTTCTGCATGGAAAAACTGAACCTGTTTGCTTGATAATACAAAAACATATAAACTAAAATTGAAGTGTACTTAAACACTTGTTCTGTTGGAAATTTAAGAAATTGTTCATGTATGTTATTAGCCAAAAATTGACTGAAATTAAAAAAAATAGATGGTTTGCTATCTGTGGAAAATATGGAAAGGAAGCCTAGAATGGGTTCATCTACCCACTAATCAGAATAATAACCCAAAATGTATGAAATTATGGTTATGATCTGTTTAGCTTGATCAGGGAAGATTGAGGAAGGGTATGGAGGATTCTTCTTTGGCAATTGGGCATTTTTTGGTAAGAAGATATAAAAAATCTTGGCTCTTCTGGAAAAATCAAGCTTCTGATAGAGTTTTGTGAGGGCTTATAAGGAAAATATGGCATTGTTTTCCATGGGGGGAGCTAGCATCATCTGGTTTATAGATTGGGCAGTGATTGAAAAGGGGATTTCACCAGATGGGGTCATAATGGCTCTTTGGCTGGGAACATAGCAGGCTTATCATTTTCTAATGAATTCAGGGGCATGGAAGGTCAAAGGGAAAATATAGTGAGGAAGATTGGACTCCCATAGTCAAATTTCATCTATTTTATTAGCATGTTTATCCTCCAGCCAATAATAAAGCTCCAAAAAATCACAATCACACTATGTCTCACTGATCTTGTAATCCCTATTAGCTAATGGAATATGGTCTAAGTCTATAGATGGAGGGATTAATGGATTAACAGGGTTCTCCTGGTTCTTTCTCTTTGGATGGATAATTATATGAGTTAATGCCAATGATGATGGAAGGAAAATCTTACCAGGAAAAATTTCAGGTTATGAGCTGTCAAGGGAGGGGAGATAGAACGCTGACACTTTGATCTGTTTCAACAAATATTTTGAAACTGGTTTATTTAGCAGAAAACCTGTGAATTATAGAGAATAAGTGAGTGAAAGGGACAATGAAAACGGTTCAGGTTTCTTTTAAGGGGGAGTGACAAGTTTCGTTGGAGGGTGGTACGGGACCGTTGAAGGTTGAACAGTTACCCGGGAGGGAAAATTAAATATTCAACGGTAATTTTGTCGGGAAAACATTTAATTCGGCAACGACTAGGAAATGTGGTGGGACAAGAGTGGTGGAGGTGTTGGGTAGGGACACGGTAAAGGAATGAGGGAGAAAATGGTTTTCGGAGGGGGTAGGAGGCGATAAGTGGTATCAGCTGGGGAGGTGCGAAACGCGGAGAGGAAGCCATGTAATGATGGGGTCCGATGGAGAAATACCACCTTTTCAAACTCCCCCCCCCCCACAACGATAAAGCTAGGATGGAGAGGGGTGCCGAAAACAAATGAGTGTCATCGATCCAAAAGAGCAGAGAATCCTAAGGTGTTTTACTGCGACCCCTTAACAATTTTTTTTCCATATGCGCCTCTTTGATAATGCATTAAGATAACACTTTGGATTAAAATTGGATGAATTTGCATTATCCCTTTGTGCCTTTTTGGTTTTACAGTGTCATATAGACTTAGGATAAGGGCACATAAGTACATTTATAAAACCAACTATTTCTGCCTACCCTTTAACTAAGATAACATTTTTATTTTTTTTTAAAGGGTGCATTTAGACTAGCAAACCCATAATTATTTTCTTTTATGGAAAATAAAAAACTACTTAAATCCTATCACTTATTTCTCCTATTGATTCAGATTAAACAGTTGAACCAATGTCATTTTCTACCTAACTATTGATTTACCAAGATTAAACTATTTGGAAAATCTTTATTCTCTTGTTTAATTTACAGAAATTCAAAACATGTTTAACCATGATTATACTATATGATTAAACAAATAACTAGTCATTGTGGCATTTTAAACAAGTTTCACACAACCTTTATTTATCAATCATGAAGAAAACTATCTATCAGCAATGGAATTTAAATTTCCAACACTTTCAATAATTTTTTTTTTTTCATTCTTTTGATGGGGTTCTATATTTTATTCTTTTTTTCAATGTTTTTTTTATACCCTCTTTTCATTTTTATTCTATTTTTCTTTTGGAAATCATTTGCAGATTGACAATTATTTACAATATGATATTTCTGAGATAAAATACTCAATCACCTTGAGATCCTATAAATTATAGGACCCTAACAATGGCTCTAGCTGGGGATGACACTCTCCTTTTGAGGTGCCAAGAACATTTGATCGGTAGCCTTGAGTGTTCCATTTCAACAATATCTACACTTGATTTCTTTTGTTGTTGGAATAATTATTGTAACATATCAATCGAAGCTTAGGGTCTTTTCTGCACGCTTCAACTTCTGTCAATAGGTCACCGATCAAAATAATAAATACAATGATATTTACAATGGTTTTATGTAAGGAAAACCTCTATTGTTAAGAGAGATAGTGCTTCAGCATCTTGCCATTCACAGTTCCACCAGGCATTTCTGTTTGAGAAATAATGCATTGTGTCCTCTGAAAGCATCAATGATATAAGGTCTTGTCCACAGATTGTCAAATTTTCCATGCTTTCCTTTGTCCTCTCTTCTGGAATCCCATTTTAAAACTCTTTCACCCAATGTGAAATCATCTGCTTTAGTTCTTCTATCAAAATCTTTTTGATATTGTCCTGGATGACTTGAGTCTTATGGTATAATTCTTCCCTGGATTATTGCAATTGAATAGTCTGATTCATTCTCCTCTAAATGTCATTATGCTCAACCTGCAATTCCTAAATTATCTTCATAAATGGAACTCCTAAAGAAGATGGAAAAACAACATGCATCCCATAAACCAATGGTATGGTGACATGCCAATTGATTTTTTTGCAGTAAGTCTATCAGCCCAAAATGCATTTATTAACTTGTTGTGCCATGAATTTTTGTTATCTCCTAGTAGCTTTTTAATAATGTTGACCAAGCTCTTATTTGAGTATTCAGCCAACCCATTACCCTGTGGGTAATAAGTAGTTGAATGTCCCAAAGTAATATGATACTTGTTGCAGAAATCTATCATTTTCTTGGATTTAAAAGTTGCAACATTATCTGTAATGAGCTTGTTGGGACAACCAAATCTAGACAAGATATTGGTTTCTAGAAATTTGATAATAACAACATCAGTAGCCAATCTGGAAGGTGTGGCCTCAATCCATTTAGTGAAGTAATCGGTAGCTGTGAGGATCCATTTGTGTTGGGAAGAGGATGATGGGTGGATTTCTCCAATGAAATCCAATCCCCATTGTTGGAAAGGGATTTCAACAGATATGGGTTTTAAAGGCAGAGGAAATAAATTTCTTTTCCCCTCAAATATTTGGCATTTGTGGCAAGATTTTACTTTCTTATGAACATTAGGGAAAAGAGTAGGCCAGTAGAAACCAACTCTAAGGATCTTTTTAGTAGTGGTTTTCCAGTATAGATGTCCACCGCAATCACCTTCATGGAATTCATGCATTGTTCTTTCTGCATCATCTTTCAATAGACACTTTAGTAAAATACCACCAACATCTTTCCAATATAAAACATTATCTATGATGCAAAATTTCACTGCTTTTAATTTTAGAAATCTAGCCTTTGTCTTAGTTAAACCAGGAGGAGCATTTAAATTGAATAGAGCAAAAGTGAGGTCTACATACTCGGGTGAGGTTGTAAAATCCTCATCTAACTGTGGAGTCGCATGTTCCTTTTGATAATCTAATGCAGCTACGAAGTTGATATCCAATGCACTAAAGTTAGACTTTGCCATCAATTTGGCTAATCCTTGACCTTTGATAAGCTTGGTGGGCTTGATTTATATGTCATACTCAAGAATGATGGCAATCCATTTACCTCTTTTACCATTTGGTCCATTTTGGGTTAAAATATCCTTGACCACAACATTTGGTACATAAGAAATTATGCGAGAATAGAGGATATACACCCTGAAATATTTGATTGCTTTTATTAATGAAAAGACATGTTTTTCCATTATGTTATATTTTAAAGTTGCGTCCCTTAAAGCATTGTTGAAGAAAGCAATGGATTGTTGATCTAGGAGGATCTTGTCAGTCCAGCATA
Organism: Pinus tabuliformis; assembly: GCA_031772625.1. Classification (NCBI taxonomy): domain Eukaryota; kingdom Viridiplantae; phylum Streptophyta; class Pinopsida; order Pinales; family Pinaceae; genus Pinus; species Pinus tabuliformis. Next base: position 1,388,326,291 of record CM062819.1, on the reverse strand, counting down.
AGCGGAGTCTTTAATAGTTCAACATCAAAGTGATCGTCAAATGATCATTGGTTGATGAGGTCTTGAACTATATCAACTTCACCAGTTTCTTCGTCAGCATTCAGTGTCTGGTGTCTTCAGCATTGATAGTAATGTTTATGGTTCAGGTTGTTCGGTAATGTATATGGTTTTCATGGTGTTCGGTGAATATGGTTTGGTACCTGGTTGTCGACATGTGGTTGTCGTCAGTTCCACCGGGGTTTGGTTGTCGAAAAGGGAACAAGTATCATCATGTGGGGTAATGTCATATTCTAACATTTTGTTGTACATAGGTTTTAGAATTAAAATCAAAGTGATGTGAGTCTAACTCTAAATCATTACTAAAACCTATGCTACAAAACCTAATGTAAAAACCTAACACATTAAACCTAGAACCTAAATCTATGCATTAAAAATCAAATGCATTAACCAAACTCTAAATCCTAAGTCTAAAGACCTCTCAGGCCATATAAATACATTACAATATACATAAAACATATAAATAAACATTACATTGCAAATATATTGAAAAACTTTACAAATAAACCCTCAGCCTCTAACCATAGCTTCCTAACCGTGTTGGAACCTTAGCCGTCTTCACATGAGCGGAAGGGAGAAATCATCGGGGGTTGACTCCGTGCTGTTTTGTATGCAATTACGGTCGAGGTTACGGTTAACGGCCAGCGGGAACCGTTGACATGTGAACAATGCATCTCACTGTCAACCATTAGCAGATCAGCGGAACTGCCGAAGCCCAAACCCCGAGGGTTGCCTGCCTCTACACATGCGCTATTATTGCCTCCGCCTGGTTATCTAACTGCTAATAGATTCTGGCATATCCAAAGTATAAAAGTGGGTTTCAGTTACAGTTTTTGTTGAACTAATTAAAACAAGTGGTGAGCGTCACTATGTGACATTAAAGCTTAACCATAAACCTTAATTTAACCCTAAAGAGCAACTAGTTCATTCCTAAACTCGGCATGAAGGAGTTCCAATGAATTTGTAGGGTTATAAAGGCAGTTTTGTTCTTTGAAGAAGGTATTAGTGGTTTTGAAGTTTTGTGTGCAGATTCTGGAGGTTATAGGTAGTTTTTGTTTTTAGTGTAACAGGAGCATCAGGAGTCGGAATTAGGAACCGTGACAGGCTTTGGAAAGCTATTTCAGAGAGCTTCCTTATGTTAGTGACAAGAAGTGTCTGTGTACACAATCAGTCTGGTTAATTTTCTGTGTAATCGACCTCCTCAGATTCAATCCTAATAAAGTGGTCACCCATCTTGAAAGCGGACCCGGAGACGTAGTCCATGAGGGACGAACTCCATAATCAATCTTGCTATTTGGTATCGCTATGTTTTTTTTTGTTTTTCACTTCTGTTTGCATCTTGATTATGTTTTAATTTTGTCATCAATTCATCCCTTTTCAGTCAATTCTCATGGTTAAGGCACTTTAAGTTAACATTCGGTTCACTAATAGAATTAATCAATTCTACTTCAGTTTAACATATGATCATTTCAGATCATATAATTTGGTATCAAAGCAGGTTCCATTTGTAGAATTTGTTGGTGAATGTTAACTAGTTCAAAGTTGCAACGTGGAGAAGCAATCCTCGAGGAGATTGACCCGGAGATTGGAGAGCAAAGAGTCGCTCATAAGCCGACCATGACAGTATTTGATGCTGGTGAAAATCTTGAAACTAAGATGAGAGAGGAACAGCTTCAACAAGCATTCTTGAGTATGCAACAGATGTTGGGAGAACTATACGAAGATAAGAAGGCGAGAGATGCAACTTCTTCTTCAAAGACATCGAAGAAGGAAAAAGGTAAAGGCAAGGCTGATAAACCTCCTTCACCTCCATCATCTCCATCATCATCTTATTATTCTTCTTCTTCCAGTGCAAAATCTGAAACAGAAAAGAAACCTAAGAAAACATCTCTTTTGAAACTTGATGTAAAATTTAAGTTACCTATTTATGATGGCGAAATGAATCCTAGAAAGCTAGATAACTAGATTAAGCATTTAGAAGTGTATTGTCGTATTCAGAACATTTCTGATGATAAAACGAAAATTCAGTTAGATACACTTAGAATGGGGGGAACAACTTTAATCTAGTGGGAAAGTAAAACTTAGATAGATGTAAAGCAGAAAGGTAAAGTTATCTCTTCATGGACTAAGTTTTTAAAAGCTCTTAGGAAACAATGTTATCCTTTAGGATACATGCAACAAGTTGTTATTGATTGCCAGCACTTGAGGCAAGGTAAAGGGTAGAGTGTTCAGGAGTTTACTCAGGAGTTCAGAAATAAAGCATTGGTGCTTGGTATTTCATTGGATACACGTGAAACTTTATTAAAATACATCGGCAGTTTACATTCATATTTGCAGCATAAATTATTGTTGTTTAATCCTAATGATTTTGATGAAGTGTGTGTTCAAGCCATACATAATGAATTAGGTGGCAGACCATTCAAGTTTTCACCACAATCATCCAAAGAATTGGAAATCAAGGATTCCAGTGACAGTAAAGGGAAGAACAATTCGAAGAGAAAGAAATCAGCGACAGCTTAGAAGGAAAGACCTATTTTTTCTCATTACCAAAGAATCGGTCATGATGAATCTAGGTGTTGGAAACTTCATCCCGAACCTAAGCCCAAAAATTTCCTTAAAGAGAAGGATGAAAAGAAGGCAATTGCAGCAGTCTAGCAAGATCTAGGTTCTGATTCAGGTGATGAAAGGAGGATAACTTCCATAGTTTCGACAGGTAAAACCTCTGACACTGGTTCAAGTTCGAATACTATTGCATCTTCATCAAACATAAATCCTTCAAATGAGGATAAAATAGTCGAATTATTTAACATAAGGATAACTTCTAAGTACAAAAAAATAGATACAATGTTTGACAATGGGTCACAGGCCAATTTAATATCCGAATATTTAGTTAAGAACTTGGGTTTGGAGACACAGAATCATCCAAGACCTTACCCATTAGGATGGCTAACTAAATCAACTTAGATAAAAGTCACAAAACAGTTCGATTAAAATTTTCCATTACAGCTAATTACATTGATGAAGTGGAATTAGATGTGGTTCTAGTAGACATATGTGGATTTGTATTGGGAAGTCCTTATATTTATGATCGTGATGCAGTATTTTATAGGAGAGAGCATAAATATCACCTTAATAAAGATGGGTTTGAATTTATTTTCAGCTCACATCAAAGTGAAAATCACTTGAATTTAGTTGTTGCTAATCAGATGAAGCGATTAATAAGTTCAAATAAGAGATTTGTATTCATGTGTGTAAAGGAACAACATAAGAATCGACATGATGTTTGTTCAGGTTATGAGTCTTAGCTTAAAGATAGTTTGATCACAGAGGTAGACCCTTTTTCAGTTCTATTTAAAGAAACCAAACATCTTATCCATAAGAAGAGAATACCACATGAGTTATAATTGATGCCTAAAGCCCCTGTTCCTAATGTCAGAATGAATCAATTCAGTCCAAGTTTGGAATTTATCAGTTACAGAGATGCAGGTCAGTATTGGGGAAATTCATTGTTAAATTTCTCTTATAGTGTGTCACTGTTTCATGTTTTAAACAATTTGGAAGCCTCTTTTCAAGTGGAGAGGAAGCCCATTTATTTTCATATCAAAGCCTTTTCTAAAGCAGTGTCAAAGTATCCAATACATCTAAGGGAAACTTATGCATTAGGGGAAGTTATAATCAATGGAAACATCATTTAATGAATGGAGAAACAGTGATTCAAATAAATCATCCAACATTTCAATACTTTCAAAATCAAACTAAGTTGCAGCAACTTTCACCTTACAGTTTGATGAGTTTATTGCAGCAAGTTCACTTAGTACTCGGGAATCAGGAAAGTATATCAAGTCAAGTAGCTGGTTTGATGTCAAAAATGTCTTTGATTGTCTCTGTGATTCTGTAATAGAGATTGTTAATAGATGTCAATAGTATTGAACAATATTTTGCAAAGATTGTTTTCAAAGATGTTTATGAATCACTAATTCATGGTACTTCATGGAAAGAAATCAATTGCCATGTTCATAACAGGTTGTTTGACCATCTTCGCAAGTTGAGCATACTGCAGATGGATGGAATAGTTCCCAAATTCAAAATGTGCCATGATCAGCATCATCAGGGTCATCACTTTCAGATGGTTGATTGAATGTGTTGGTACATCATAAGGGCAAGGTGGAAAGTGAGGGAGTTCTACCCTCATTTGCTATATGTTTAGTCAAACTTTTGTGGTCCAAAAGATTTCAAGTGGAGAGGATTGATCCAGGAGGATCTTGTCAGTCCAGCATAAGCAGAGTCTTCAGTAGTTCAACATTGAAGTGATTGTCAAATGATCATTGGTCGATGAGGTCTTGAACTGTATCAACTTCGCTAGTTTCGTCGTCAAAATTCAGTGTCTGGTGTCTTCAACTTCGACAGTAATGTTTATGGTTCAGGTTGTCTGGTAATGTATATGGTGTTCAAAAAATATGGTTTGGTACCTGGTTTTCTACATGTGGTTGTCATCAGTTCCACCGGGGTTTGGTTGTCGAAAAGGGAACATGTATCATCATGTGGGGTAATGTCACATTGTGACATTTTGTTGTACATGGTTTTTAGAATTAAAATCAAAGTGATGTGAGTCTAACTCTAAATCATTACTAAAACCTATGCTACAAAACCTAACGTAAAAACCTAACACATTAAACCTAGAACCTAGAACCTAAATCTATGCATTAACCAAACTCTAAATCCTAAGTCTAAAGAACTCTCGGGCCATATAAATACATTACAATATACATAAAACATATAAATAAACATTACATTGCAAATACATTGAAAAAATTTACAAATAAACCCTCAGCCTCTAACCACAGCTTCCTAACCGCATTAGAACCTTAGCCGTGTTCACATGAGCGGAAGGGATAAATCGTCGAGGGTTGAATCTGTGATGTTTGGTATGTACTTACGATTGGGGTTATAGTTAACTGCCAGTGGGAACCGTTGACATGTGAACAGTGTAGCTCACCGCCAACTGTCAATAGATCAGCGGAACCGTCGGAGCCCAAACCGTGGGGGTTACCTGCCTGTGCACATGCGCTGTCAGCGCCTTCGCCTGATTAGCTAACCGCTAATGGATTCAGGCATATCCAAAGTCTAAAAGTGGGTTTTAGTTACAATTTTTGTTAAACTAATTAAAACAAGTGGTGAATGTCACTATGTGACATTAAAGCTTAACCATAAACCCTAATTTAACCTTAAAGAGCAGCTAGTTCATTCCTAAACTCGGCATGAAAGAGTTCGAATGCATTTGCAGGGTTATAAATGCAGTTTTGTTCTTTGAAGAATGTATTAGTGGTTTTGAAGATTTCTGTGCAGATTCTGGAGGTTATAGGCAGTTTTTGTTTTCAGTGTAACAGGAGCATCGAGAGTCAGAATTGGGAACCGTGATAGGCGTTGGAAAGATATTCCAAAGAGCTTTCTTATGACAGTGACCAGAAGTGCCTGCATGCATAATCAGTCTGGTTAATTTTCTATGTAATCAACCTCCTCGGATTCAATCCTAATAAAGCGGTTGCCCATCTTGAAAGCGGACCCGGAGATGTAATCCATCAAGGACGAACTCCGTAACCAATCTTGCTATCTGGTATCACTGTGTTTTTGTTGTTTTTCACTTCTATTTGTTTAATTTTGTCATCAATTCATCCCTTTTCAGTCGATTTTCACGGTTAAAAAACTTTAAGTTAACATTCGTTTCACTAATGGAATTAATCAATTCTACTTCAGTTTAACATATTATCATTTTAGATTAGTTGTTCCAATCCATCACTATTTTTCTGTAAAAGGACAACAATAACAGTGTGTTCAGATGCAAATGAGAAGGTTATAAAATCATTGGTGAAATCTGCACTGATTAGGACTGGTGCTTTTGTCAATGCTTGTTTAACTTGATCAAATGATTGCCCATCTTCAATGTTCCATCTTATTTCTGAATCTATTTTCAACATATTTGTTATGTTTTTGAGGAGTTCTGCAAGGTTGGGGATGAATCTCCTTAGGAAGTTTATTCTACCAATAAATTATTGAATTTCCCTGATATTTCTAGGATGGTTGATTTTCAAAATGGCTTCATTCCTTTTGGGATCAATTTTAATACCTTCCTTATATATGATATGACCTAGAAGTTTTCCCTCTTCAAGGTCAAAAAGCGTTTTCTTTGGATTTAGTGAATTTCCAAACCTTCTGCATTTCTCAAATACTCTTCTCAAATGTAACAAATGTTCTTCATCAGTCTTGGAATAAACAGTAATGTCATCTAGATAGATCACAATAAACCCGCGAATTTCATTAGCAAAGGCAATATCCATTGCTCTTTGAAATGTGGCTCCATCATTCATTAACCCAAAATGCATCTTCACATACATGAAGGTACCCCATGGAGTAGTGAAATTTCTTTTTATCTTGATCATCAGGGTGACTAAAACCTGATTATAGCCTGAGAAACCATCTAATAAAGAAATCCTAGAAGATCCAAATACCTTCCGTAAGATGTGGTCCATTTTTGGTAAAGGTTAGTTGTCCTTTAGGGAAACTTTATTAAGGTTTCTAAAATCTATGCATAATCTGATTTCACCTGTTTTCTTCCTGGTTGGCACTATATTGGAAACCCATTTAGAGTACCTAAGAGGAACTATGATTTTAGAATCATACATTCTTTTAATTTCTTTCTCAATTAGAGGCATCAATACTAGATTTATTCTTCGAAATTTTTGTTTAAATGGTTTTTGATCCTCTTTAATTGGAATTTTATGTTGTATCTCAATATCATACATTTTTAGATCTTCATAGCTCCAAGCAAAAACATCACTGAATTCTTTGAATAAAGCAATGTAAATTTTTTTTTTTTCATTTTATTTTATTTTATTTATTTATTATTATTATTATTATTTTATTTTTATTTATTTTATTTTTTATTTATTTATTTTTATTTTTATTTTTATCTATTTATTTATTTATTTATTTTTAATTTAATTTAATTTAATTTAATTTAATTTTTTTATTTAATTTAATTTAATTTTTATTTTTTTATTATTTTATTATTTTATTTTTTTATTTTTTATTATTATTATTTTTTTTTAGTAGTTGGCAGTGATTTGGACAATTTTATAATTTTAGGATCTTTTTCAATACCTATGTTGCACTCTTCTACTACTGCCCTTATGGGCTCAATCTTAGGCTTCTTAGACACATCTTTGAAATCAAATAATTCTTCCAGTGGAACTAAACCTCTAGGTAAAACGTTATCCTTTAACTGAAGTGTTTCAAACTCCTCTTTCTCTGGATCTATCTCAAACAATTCTACTTTATTTATATGTATATTTACATCTAAGTTATCTAACTGCTTTTCTACACTAGAACGCACAACTATTTGATTTTCTAACTCACGCTCTAAGTCTATACTATCTTCTTCATATTCATCCTTAGATTGCAAAAAGATTTCAATTTGTTTATCATTACCAAACACTTACCAATACCTCGTATTGTCTGGTACAGTTGGTCAATGTTACACTTCCATTGTATATTGTCGATTAGGGTAAGGCATTTTACAGGAGCTGGCTGAAAACACCACACTATTTGCAAGGATATTTTGATTTCTAGGAATTGCAGAAAGGTCATATTCCACAAAACTCTCTAGAAAATCGAGCACATCATCTTTGTATGCTCTCAATCTAGGGTGTTTAGCTGAATACTCTCCTTTAATTTGTTTTATAATTAACTCAAAATCCCCCTGAATGGAGATTCTCTTGGCACCCAATTTTTTCAACAATTGCAATCCTATTATAAGTGCTTCATACTCAGCTATATTATTTGTACATTGAAAATTGAGTTTGTATGAATGACCTTCAACATGATTGTTTCCTATGTTTGCAACCCACACTCCTGCTCCAGAACCATCTTTGCTACAAGAGCCATCAAAGCTCATGTTCCAAAGAGGTTCATGAAGAATGTTTTGTTCTACTACTTGTGTTTGGTTTGCATCTATTTTAGAAATATCAATTTCTGCTTTGATAACCTGAGTGTTGATGTCTCCATCATTATAAAGAATGAAAGAGTCTAAATCTGAGTGGACAAAGTAAAGAGGATAGTTGTGAGGCTTATCCTAACTAATTATCATGAATTTCATCAAAGTTTCCCTATATAATCTTATTTGTTGACCAAACATTGGTATGGTGGCAAAGGCCATATCCATTTGTAGGGTCCCTTGTAACTTTGCTCCCAATGAGCGTGACAATATCATGCCATACTTAGGGGGTATATCTACAACCACTATGTCCATTACTAGACCTTTAGCTGGGATTTGAGATAAAGTAACATATAGGTCCTTGATGATACCTAGGCATCTCACTTTGTTGTAATCAAAGGAATATAAATATTTATAAGGCCTGGGAATGTCAAGTCCTAGGTTTTCCATAACATATTTAGGCATTAAATTGTGGGAAGCACCTGAATCTAACATAGCATTATGGAGGATCTTATCATGCATATTTAGGCTTACATAGAATGGAGGAACACCCCCTTCTTGTGGTTTTCCCTCAACTTCTGTTCCAAATAAGAGTTTAGGATGGTCATCATTCAAATTAACAAAGTCTGTGTTTTCCCCTATGTTTAGAGGTTTCATCACTTGAGGTCTGTACATATTTTGTTCATTAACTCTATGAAGGGAATATGATTTTTTAGTTTTTCTAATTCATTCTCAATGTTGACCGATGTTTGAATCTTAACCAGGTTGGGAAAATCAGATTGATTAGTAAATTCTTTTGATATAGGTTCCTTTCGCTGACTTGCGGTTGGGATATCAATTTGAGTAGTTCTGGAAGCACTATCAACTATATTTTTGGCAGAAATTTCTTCTGTCTTTTTGCCGGAATTATCAGTAGTTTTCTTAGGGGAATTGTTTGTGATTTTCCTAGCATCAGTGTCATAGGATTTCTTAGCAGGATTCTCAGAGTTCTTATTGTTGGGAGTGTCTGAAGTCATTTTACTCCTAAGGTTATACTGCCTATGCCCTTCCATAATGGCATTTGCAAAACCTTGTTTATATTCATCTGATTCCTCATAGTCAAGTTCGGTTCGAGTTAGGAGGTAAATTTATTGCTCCTCTTGAGTGAGAAAAACAGTTTCATCATCATTTATTCCCATCAGATTTATTTGACTGTCATCTAAATCTTCAATTATATTACCCTCATCATCAGTATAGTTTTCCTGAAAAGGAGGCCGGACTTGCTGGTATGGACCCTTTTGTTCTCGTTGTTTGATCTGGGGGACATTCCTCCTAAAGTTTGGGTTCCTATTTTACAGAGTAGTTTGATTTTATCTCATTTGAGTGTTGGGTTGTGTTATATTCTTTCCACGTAGTTAATAGGGGGTTTGAAGGGCACCCGTAACCCCACTTTATGGGGTCCGGGGCAGCGCCCCGGAAAATTTTGGTTTTGGACCATATGTTAGGTTGGGAGGACCCACCTATGGTTTTGTGCATGTTTTTCGCACATGTTTTTTGGACGCGATGGTTTTCGGTCCATGGTATTGGACGTGATGGTTTTCGGTCCATGGTATTGGATGCTTCGGCATGTATAAATATGTATTGTAACATTGAAAGGAACATAATGAAAAATCAAGTTGGTAGTCCTGGTTTTGGGATCTAGGGAAAAATCTCTATGCATATGTGTTTTATGGGTTATGCTCTCACATTGTTTATTTTCTTTGTTTAAGAATTCGTATGCAGGTAATTTTTGTACAGGGTTAAAACCTACATTTGGTATCAGAGCTGTTTTGGCTTCAAGGGGACGCCTTTGTTGCTGAGGGGTTTCGCTCGGGCCTGTGGTAGACCCTGTTCAGTGGGAGATCTGCGAGATCGATTCTGGTGGTGAAAGAAGATGGCGAGCAGTGGAAAGATAGAGATTGAGAAGTTCAATGGTCAGAATTTTGAGTTGTGGAAACTCAAGATGGAGGATCTGTTGGTGGATAAAGATCAGTGGATCGTGGTAGATCCGGGTACTAAACCATCGAGAGTGACCGATGAAGAATGGAAGAAGTTGGATCGAAAGGCAAAGAGCACAATACGATTGTGTGTCTCGGATTTAGTATTGCTGAATGTATTAGGGGAAGCTACGGCAAAGGCTTTGGGGTCAAGTTAGGGACTTTGTACCAATCTAAGTCTCTGGTGAATAAACTGTTCCTGCGGAAAAAGCTGTATAACCTGAGGATGAAAGATGGAGACTCGGTGACAGAGCATCTGAATGCGTTTAATACTGTGGTAAGTCAGTTATTATCTGTTGATATTAAAATTTCAGATGAAGATAAGTGCATCAGTCTGTTGTGTTCTCTACCAGATTCGTGGGATAGTCTGGTTATTGCAATAGGTAGCAATGCAACTGCTTTGCAGTTTGATGAAATAGTCTCAGCCTTGCTGACGGAGGAGATGAGACGGAAAAATATGGACAACCAGAATGGTGATGCCTTGTCTGTATGAGGACAGTCCCAGAACAGAAACAAAAATAAGTCATCGAGTGGGAGATCTAAATCTCCAGGAAAACCTACAAAGGTGGTGTGCTGGAAATGCGAAAAGGAAGGGCACTTCAGAAGGGATTGTAAATCTAAAGCTCCTGATAAAGGAAAGCGATTTGATGATGCTCCTTCTGCAGAGGTGAAAACCACCTCAGATGAAGGTGGGGCTGTGTACTTGGCTTCTTCAAGTACACATGTAGATCATGAGGCATGGTTGATTGACTCATGTGCATCCTTTCACTTCACTCCCCATAGAGAGTGGTTCTGCGAGTATGAGAAATATGATGGTGGTGATGTCTTCTTAGGAGATGATAGGAAGGCTAGAATCATTGGTTGGGGAAAAGTAAAGTTGAAGTTGCAAGGTGGAAGGGTTAGAACACTTCTGGGTGTTCTACATATTCCTGCATTGGCCAGAAATCTGATTTCTGTAAGCAAGTTGGATGATGCAGGTGTAAAGACGGTGTTCGAGAAAGATACCTGCAAGATGGTTCGACGAGCACTGATATTGATGCGGGGAGTTCGGATTGGAACTCTGTACAAGCTGCAAGGTAGCACTGTTGTTGATGGGTGCAATAGTTCTATGGTTCCTGAAAATGGAGTAGAAAATCTAGTGGTCTCTGGAGAGAAGACCATGTTGTGGCATCAAAGGCTTGGACATATTGGAGAGAAGGGCCTTCGAATACTTCATGGTAAAGGTATGGTAGAAGGTATGAATGATAGCTCTCTGGATTTTAATTTCTGTGAAAATTGTGTGTATGGGAAGCAAAATCGGGTGAGTTTCCCCTCTGGTGGTAAGAGGACGAAACATATATTAGAGCTTGTGCACAGTGATGTGTTTGGATGTGTGAAGGTTCCATCACTAGGTAAGTCTTTGTACTATGTATCATTTATAGATGACTTCTCAAGGAATACATGGATATATTTCCTTAAGAAGAAATTTGAAGTCTTTGACAGATTCAAAGAATTTAAGGCTCTGGTGGAAAATTAGACAGAGAAGAAGATAAAGGTGTTGAGGACAGATAATGGTGGAGAATTTTGCAGCAAGGAATTTGAAGAATTTTGTAAGAAGTGTGGTATAGCACGGCAGAAGACTACTCCATATACACCTCAGCAAAATGGAGTCGCAGAAAGAATGAACAAGATGTTGATGGAAAGGGCAAGAAGCATGCTCAGTGGTGCCGGGTTAGGACAGGAATTCTAGGCAGAGGAGGTGGATACTGCATGTTACCTGATCAACAGATCACCTTCATTAGCGTTGGAGGATAAGACTCCACAAGAAGTATGGACTGGTAAGAAACCCTCTCTTTCACATCTAAGGGTATTTGGATGTGATGCATATGTACATGTTCCAAAGGAGAAACAAACCAAGTTGGATAGTAAATCTGAAAAGTGCATCTTTATTGGGTATAAGGATGGTTTAAAGGGTTATAAGCTTTGGAACCCAGTCACAGGGAAGGTTGTGTACAACCGAGATGTGTTGTTCAGAGAGGTAAAAGATGTTATTCAACATGAAGTCCAACCAAAGGAACCTGAGAAGATAGAGTTTGAGCCAAAGGAGGAAGAATCAGACTCTGGAGCAAAGGAGGAATCAGAAGATGAAGAGCCACAAACTCCGGCTATGAGAAGATCAGTTCGAGAAAGAAGGCAGCGAGAAAGGTATAGTCCATCTGCTTTCAGTTCAAATTTTGCTTTGTCTGTTACTGATAATGATCCCAGAACTGTGAAGGAAGCAGTGGATTCAGAGGATGGAAAACTCTGGAAAGAGGCCATGGTCGATGAAATGGCATCTTTGCACAAAAATGAGGCTTGGGATCTGGTGGAGTTGCCGGCTGGAAGGAAACCCATTGGCAACAAATGGGTGTTCAAGAAGAAGACAAATGCAGAAGGAAAGGTGGAGAAATACAAAGCTCGGTTGGTAGCAAAAGGTTATTCCCAGGTGCCGGGAATAGATTTTGGTGATATTTTTTCTCCTGTTGCCAAGGTAACTTCTATTAGATTACTTTTATCTGTTGCTGTTGCTTTTGATTTTGAGGTAGAATAGATGGATGTGAAGATAACATTTCTTCACGGGGATTTAGAAGAGGAAATCTACATGAAGCAACCTGAAGGCTTTGCGGTGAAGGGTAAGAAAGAACTGGTATGAAAGTTAAAGAAGTCTTTGTATGGGTTAAAACAGTCACCAAGGATGTGGTATCAGAAATTTGATACATTTATACGGGGACTTGGCTTCACCAGAAGCAAAGCAGATCATTGTGTGTATTTAAATTAATTGGTGACCGTATTATTTATCTGGTCTTGTATGTGGATGATATGTTGCTGGTTGGAAATGACAAAGAAATTATCCAGGATTTGAAGACCCAATTGTCATCCAAATTCGACATGAAAGATCTTGGTGCTGCAAACTATATTTTGGGCATGGAAATTAAAAGAGATCGGTCAAAGAGGAAGCTCTGGTTAAACCAGAGGAAGTATGTCGAGACAATACTCCAGAGGTTTAATATGCAGGATGGTAAACCGGTGAAGGTTCCTATTCCTGTAGGTGTGAGGTTATCTGCTGAACAGTGTCCCAAGACACAAGAAGAGGAAGAGGACATGTCCCGTGTTCCATATGCAAGTGCAGTGGGTAGCCTGATGTATGCAATGGTCTGTACTAGACCAGACATTGCACATGCAGTGGGAGTATTGAGCAGGTTTATGTCAAAACCTGGGAAGGAGCATTGGACAGCAGTGAAGCGGGTTTTCAGGTATTTGCGTGGCACTAATGATTATGGTTTGTGCTACCAAGGAAGACCAGGATTGGACAGAGTGTTGGATATTCATGGCTTTGTTGATGCAGACTGGGCTGGAGATCTGGATTAGAGAAGATCTACAAGTGGGTATGTGTTTAACCTATTTGGAGGTGCAGTCAGTTGGATGAGTAAGAAACAATTTGTAGTGGCACTATCAACTACAGAGGCAGAATACATGGCAGCCACTCATGCAAGCAAGGAAGCAGTTTGGTTACAGAGATTGTGTTCAAGTATGGGGTTTGTACAGGGAGCTATAAGAATAGACTGTGACAGCCAAAGTGCAATTTTCTTGGCAAAGAACCCTGCTTATCATTCAAAGACAAAGCACATTGATATTCAGTATCACTTTGTGAGGGATATGATAGAAGAAAGAAAGGTGTTGCTGGTAAAGATGGACACTTTGAAGAATACTGCAGATGCATTGACAAAATCTGTGAGCTCTGAGAAGTTCTCTTGGTGTAGAGAAGCAATGGGAATCTCAGGGCTGAAAAATGACTAAGCTCTCCTGTGGCCCCCTGTGGAAAGAAAACAACAAGTGGGAGATTGTTGGGTTGTGTTATATTCTTTCCACGTAGTTAATAGGGGGTTTGAAGGGCACACGTAACCCCACTTTATGGGGTCCGGGGCAGCGCCCCGGAAAATTTTGGTTTTGGACCATATGGTAGGTTGGGCGGACCCACCTATGGTTTTGTGCATGTTTTTCGCACATGTTTTTTGGACGCGATGGTTTTTGGTCCATGGTATTGGACGCGATGGTTTTCGTTCCATGGTATTGGATGCTTCGGCATGTATAAATATGTATTGTAACATTGAAAGGAACATAATGAAAAATCAAGCTGGTAGTCCCGGTTTTGGGATCCAGGGAAAAATCTCTGTGCATATGTGTTTTATGGGTTATGCTCTCGCATTGTTTATTTTCTTTGTTTAAGAATTCGTATGCAGGTAATTTTTGTACAGGGTTAAAACCTACATTGAGCTTGATCATTTAGCTTTACTCTTTGCATCATATTTTCAACCACCCTCACTAGATTATCAATTTTGTGATCAAAGGTAGAAGTGGAAGGCTCTTCTTTGATGGTAACCCTGTTTTCAAATTTTAGTTTGACCTTCTTGGCTAAGATGTTAGCTTCAACTTTTATAGAATTGGCATGCATTTCTTCTAAAGTGGCAAGGTTTCTCTCTCTAATTTCATACTCCATGTCTACATCAAAACCATCAGGAAAATCAATCAAATCTAGGCCAGAGGAGGGTTTGATGTCTATAGGAATTGCATTGTAAACAATTGTAAACCATTCACAATATTCCTCCACAATTTCATTGGGTTTCCTTTTAAGTCTTTTGTATTCATTCAAGAGTTGAAGAGGATTTTTCTTGATTTCCAATCTAGCTAAGAAAGCTTGATGGATTGCATCAAGGTTGGCTATACTTCCTACAAGTAAACTCCTAAACCATTTTTTTGACATCACCTCCTAAACTTTGAGCAAACAATCTCATCTTTACATTAACCTCATCTACTTCCTGAAGGTCAAAAATATCATTCATTCTATCTACGTGTTGTTGAGCAGTATGAGAACCAGTGTTATCAAATGTTAGAATCTTTGATGGATAGTCTGCAAGCATAACATTTAGCTGGCATGGTAACACTAAAGGTGCATACCTATCTGCCATAGCTGGTCTGTGAATTTGACCGGAGGTGCATACCTAGATGCCATAGCTGGTCTGTGAATTTGACTGGAGGTGCATACCTAATTGCCATAGTTGGTCTGTGAATTTGAATGGAAGATGAACATGTGGGAGGTGTAGTTGTAATAACTACATGGATAGTATGAACAATGGTCTGATTTGGGATAGTATGAGCAACGGTTTGAGTTGTTATAGGTGAAAAAGTAGAGATTATAGAATGAGTAGGACTAGGGGGTTGTAGATTAACAGACTGGGAAGACTGGGTGGACAAAGAAGCTGCTACAATTGTTAAAGCTAAAAATTCAACAGATTGTTGAATATAAGCTTCTTTAATGGCTTGGTCCAAAACCGAGACTAGACCCTGTAATTTATCAAATTGTTGTAGGTATTCTAGATCAGGATCTAATTCAGGGGGCTGAGTTTGGGGTATATATGGTTGCAGTATAGCTTCATCAATGACAGTCTGATCTACAAAGCTCTCAGATTTTGTCCTAAACAAAGTATGCTCGAATGGAAAATCAAACTCTATGTCTTGAATAGTTTCAAACTTCTCAGGAAGAGAGTTAGACCTAGACAAAGGACTATTCTCAGGAAGAGAGTTGAACCTAGACAAAGGACTATTACTACCTTGGCTCTCTGTAAGACTTCTCTTTCTCACTAATTTCTCTGGATTATCTAAAAATTCAACAGGGTTGGGATCTGGGTGTGCTCTAGTGAAAATTCTTTTAGGAGCTAGATCTATTGAAAACTTATCACACAGCTAATAGAATTAAAATTAACAACACACTCAAATATATACAAAGATTACAATCCCAGATCATGTATTCTGGTGTGATATAAGAGTTTCGATTTATTGAAATATTGATTGACTACTAGGGAATAATTATTTTAAATTTAAAGAGTATTCTCCCCAGTATGGTCGCCACTATGTTCTTGTTCTGTATTTTTGAGGTTGAGGGAGTAAACACATAGGAAAACATCAAAACCACTTTGGAAGTTAGGATCTAGCCCTGCTAGCTTCAGAGAGGGATCTCTCTGTAAAATTTAGCTATGTTTGATGTGAATTTTAGGCTAGTTATTATTGTATTGATTGTTTTTTATTGGATTGTTTGGTTGATTAAATTGATATGGAGTCTAAAGGTTAATTGGATCTGCATCAAACTTTGAAGGAGTTTCACAGGGAAAGCTAGGTTGCACTAGTTGGATCTTTCAAAGTTTTAAATGGATTATGAAAAAAAAGAAATGTAAGATTTAGTAGAAACCAAGGAGAAATGAAGAATTCCTTAATTTGACCTCAGCAGAAAACATATAAATTACTACTAGCCAGAATAGGGCATTCTGCATAACACCTGCAACCACAAACCTTCTACCTATGATCCTAACTATAGCCTAACTCAACCCTATTCCTAGCAGCTATTCATCTCAGCTTCCACAGAAAAATATCCTAGTTGGTTCCTTAACTCAACCTCTTCTAGCTTGCTTCCTGCGACTCCTTGTAGAGCCCTCTTGCTCCAAAAACTGAAGTCCATCTCTCTTATATCTAGGCCTCTCCTTTGGCCTATATTTATAGTTATCCAAGGGGTGTGAAACCCCAAGGGTCATGACCCTTGGCCTTGCTAGTTCACTTAAGCCTACATGACTCATAATCAAATTAAATTTTTTTTCTTGGTTCGAAGCTGACTTCTTTGGCCCGTCAAAACCCCAAACTTTGGGTGCCTTATCCACAAACTCTCCTTTTTGTGGGTTTTCTCCACTCTAAAATACCTTATGAACTACCAAATTTCAACACTCCCTCTTAATGAGGAAGGCATTTCCATGTCCTTCTCATATAAATATCCAACTCCATGACTTTCCTTGCATGGCCATGACTATCCTTGCATGTGATACGTCTTCTTTTTGCATGATCATGAATTTCCTTGCATGTTGCATGATTTTCCTTGTATTAACCATAACTTTCCTTGTGTGCACCACAACTATCCTCACATGGAATATGAATATCCTTGCACCACCATGACTATCTTTGCATGGTCTATGACTTTACCTGCTTTGACTAGAAGACTCCACTCTATCGCTTGAACCTTGAATGTTAGACTTCCATTGGTTGACTGACTCTCCTTTGTAGTCTCCTCTTGAAGCCAAATTTCCTCTGAGTATGCACAACCTCCTCTCACCTCAATCTACTTTCCTCTTGGAAAAAGCTGCAACTGAACTTATGTCCTTTTAAGGTCAATCCCAAGCTGTGGTTGAACGCTATGCCTAGCCACTATAGACCACCACAACTCAACTCTGCAAGTGTCCTCATCCTCCTTTGTCAAATATCTCATATGCACATGGATCCATTTTTGAATGCGCAAATTTTCAACCTAAAGAATACATTAACTCACGATCAACTTGCCATCCACACAGAGCTACCTCATCCATTCCAAAGCACTCCATACCAAGGTATCTAAGTTGTCTCAACTCACTTTGATAAGTCAACATAAGTCCATCATCAACAACCTGCCACACAACATATTGTTGTACACCCAATTCTCTACCAATCCACCATAACTCCCATCATGCTTCATCACTAAACCAGTCAAGACCACATCTCCATGTTCTCTGCTGAAATTTATTCTCCATGTCTAGCCAACTATGAGTTGGTAACACAACTGCATCCTGCAACAATTTCATAACTCCCTCCTAGAGTTGACACCTGTGCACAATCTGATTTAGCTTCCCTTCAAATTAGCTCTAATACCATGTTGAAATTTCCATGTACCTTAGGCCTGGTTTATGACTTAGCTAAGTACATAAACACATTAGCAATACTCAATAATAAACAATATCATAATATAACAAAAAATAAATCAATAACAATACACATATTTTGGCCCAAATCAAATTCCTTATTTATCCATTAATAAAAAAATATTGGGGCTCCTGTAATAGGGATCATGGCCCTTTACAAACCTTGATACAAATCTAGTATACACAATCATACAAGTTTGTCATTCTACAAATACAACTAGGGCAAAGGGCCTAGTCCATCATGTCCTCATTTGCCCAAATAAAAATATAAAATACAACTAGTACAATATGTTAGGGTTTGACCTTAAGCCATTTATTAATATAATAAGCCCAAGGGGCCTTGTAAGATCCGTGATTAATTAGTTTAATAAATACATCCCGTAAGCATTGTAAGTGGTTGACCCACATTATAAAAAGGAAACATAACTAGTTATAACGGGCCATAACTAATAAATAAAGTGGTTAACCCACATTGCGGCAAGGGACCACGGGTAGTTAGGGTTTTGGGTCTCATGAAACTATATGTTGTTGAAGAGAGTAAGGGAAGTCTTGTGTTGTGTTGTATAATTGAGCTCTACTCTATTGGAGGTTTCCCCCTCAAAGAAGCAAGTGAAAAATATTGTTGCATATCCTAATATAATATTTCCATTTTCTATCATCTCATTGTGTTATTTTTTGTGGTATTTCTGGCATATTTCGCACTTATGATATTTTCTGCAAGTTAAACATACTACAAGTGGTATTAGAGCAGTCTCTGGGCCATCCACACCACCCATTTTAACAATGTCTTTTTAGGTTAGAGATGTTCTAACATCGTTAGAATACAAAGATATGTTGTTATGTGCATCAACCTGTGGTTGGGGAAGCATACACATAAGAACTAAAGGAGTTGATCACATCTGTTGGACTCCCTTGTAACACCTATTTACACCCCTTCAAGTAGTAGCACATCAAACAACACTTGTACGTGAAATGCTCTTCCACGTGCCTTTGGTATATTGGAAGTCCCCAAAGGTCACCTTGAAACGAGCATAAGATAAGCTATGGTCCGTCTTGCTGCTACAATACACTGAGAACAACACTCAAGGAGATTACTCGCACATACAAAGGGTAGTCAGGTAGTATGACTAAGGGCATGGTTAATCCTCCTTAGTTAGTGCTATGAAATATTGGGTCGAGTATTATTGTTGGACCCCTAAAGTATATTGCAATTTGTAGCCCCTGACACTCCTTACTACCATAGTTCCCTCATTTCTTGCTATTGGTTGTCACATTTTGTAGTATCCATAAGTTGGGGTTTCTGTCATCACAACCTTGATCAGTTGGGCCAACCAAATTCCTACACATTTTGCAGTATCCAACAGTTGGGGTTTCTGCCACTGCAGTATTGATTAGTTGGGACTGCCAAATTCCCACACATTTTCAGTATCGATATTTTGGGATTTCGGGCATCACAATATTGATCAAATAAGAGTAATACTCCTATCAAAGTAAAAAGTATGGTGGTCCAAAATCCTGCTTGCATGAGACCTAGCCCACATGATTCTTGATGACAATTTGATCGTAGTGATACCATCCACCAGTAAGCATCCATTTTTCCTGTAGTCCCAATTTTGTCCAAAGTGCTTTCAAGTGACCTACATCAACATACTCGTCTCACATCCATCACAGCCATACTAATTTTAAGTAACCCAAAATTTTGACCTGGGAAATTGCATGGTAACTACGAGGGCTCAATCTATGGAAAGCCTCGAGAAAAAAGTGCAAGACCTCAAAGCAAACATCAATACCAAAATTGAAGATGCAATTGAAAAGGTCTTAACACCCGTCCATCAGCTCATTAAGACTAAATACCCCATGGGGGAGAGGAACCATGACGATGCCCACTTGGAAGGAGAATCTAGCCAACATCGTTATGAGGGGTATCATCATTTCCATGGGGGTCATAGTTATTCTAGCAATAAGACACCCAATATTGACATGAACAAATTTGACGGTTCTAACCCGACAGTGTGGCTGGAACAAATGGAACAACTTTTTCAACTGAACAATATCTGGGACGTTGAAACCAAACTACACGTGGTAGCTATTTACTTGGACCAAGAATGTTGGAAGTGGTGGCTATGGCATCAAAAATGCTATGCAAGAAAGCCAACTTGGAATATGTTCTCTAAAGCCATTTGTGTCTATTTTGATAGGGACTCTCACTTTCTGGGTCTTCTCAAGAAGATCAAATAAACTAGTACAGTATGAGACTACATCATGACATTTGAAAAACTGGCCATCTAGATCGAGGGCCTAGGGGACACCTTCTGTATGGAATGTTACATTAGTGGCCTCAAGGAAGCCATATAGACATGTTAGAATGCATCAACCGACTACTTGGTTGGAAGCTTGCCACAAATCTTTAGATGAAAAAACTATTATTAATTCCCAATCCAGTCATCCTTCATTCACATCAAAGGCACATCCCACCCTTGCTAGTGGCCCCACCCAAACCCTTAAGGTGCAAAAGGTGTCGCCAACGGAAATGGTTGAAAGGAGAAGACAAGGATTGTGTTACTATTGTGATGACAAATATTCCCCATGCCAAAAATGCAAGGAACCAAATCTATTTTAGGCTGACATGACTGAAAATAGCCCAGACGATGAGGCCCAACCCTTTGTAGTTTCTAGGGAGGACATAATGGAACCCCAATATAATACAACAGATACTATAGCAACACTTGATGAACCGATTATATCACTCCATGCATTAACAAGAATTTCTTCTCCACAAATGCTTAAAATCAAAGGCTTTATTAAGCATCAACTAGTGGTGGTGTTGATTGACAGTGGCAACACGCACAATTTTTTTCATAAACAAGTTGTTGAGCTTGTGCATTGTTTTGTGTGGGAAATATCCAATTTTTAGGTCCTTATAGCTGATGGGGGGACCATGAAATGCGAAGGACGTTGTGAGAACATAAAGCTCCAGATGGGGGACTATCACCTTAAAACACACATGTTTGCCATTGAAATGGGAGGTTGTGACATTGTCCTCAGAGTTGAATGACTTCGAACACTAGGCCCCATTACCATGGACTTCCAAGAGCTATATATGAGATTCAAACATAATGGACACACTCTTATGCTCTGAGTTCTCTAGGAAGGTGCTCCTACTCTCATCAACTTGCATAAAATGGATAATATGCTAAAAAGGGACACCATGGTGTAGTTGATCAACTTAATGCAATTTAGGCCATTGAATGAATCCCTGCCAACATTCATCAAGATCTGCAAAAGGTGTTGAGTCACCATCAACAGGTTTTTGATAAAACAAGGAGCTACCCCCTTCTTGGGGTGAGCATGATCATAACATTCCTTTGATTCTGGGTAGCCAACCACCAAATGTACGCCCCTATAGGTATCCATTCACAAAAAATAATGTGATTGGAAATATTATTAGGGAGCTACTAGAAGTAAGTGTTATTCATCTTGAAACCAATTCTTATTCATCTCCGGTGGTCACGATCTTAAAGAAAGAAGGGAAGTGACGAATGTGTCCTGACTTCAGGACCCTCAACAAGCTCACCATCAAGGATAAGTTTCCTATTCTAGTAGTCAATGATATCCTTGATGAACTCCATGGCACCCAATTCTTTACCAAGTTGGATCTTTGTTCGGGCTATCACCAAATCAAAATGAAAGTACCAGACATTCCCAAGACAACTTTTAGAACCCATGAAGGTCACTATGAATTTTTGGTTATTCTCTTTTGTTTTTGTAATTCCCCATCCACCTTTCAAAGTATCATGAATCACCTTCTCAAGCCATATCTCAAAAAAATTGTCCTATTTTTTTCTTATGATATACTCATCTACAATAAAACATGGAAAATACATCTTCAACATGTTGACCAAGTATTGTAACTTTTGAAGGATAATAAATTATTTGTCAAATTGTCCAAGTGTTATTTTGGAATGGAAGAGGTGGAGTACTTGGGACACATTGTGGGATGCGAAGGAGTACAGATGGATCCAAAAAAGATTCATGAAATGTAATATTGTCCACAAACTCAGACCTTGAAAAGTATGCAGGGATTTTTGCGCCTCATGAGATATCATCACAAATTTGCCAAAAATTATGGACACATTTCTAGACCCCTCACAAATCTTATAAATAAAAATGCATTCCTTTGGATAGAAGCATCTCACCAGGTCTTCTTGGATCTCAAATAGGCCATGTGTTATGCCTCTATTTTGGCTCTACTAGATTTTACAAAACCCTTTGTGACCAAATGTGATGCCCCAGGGATCGACATTAGAGCAGTCTTAACGTAATAAGGTCGACCAATAGTTTTCACAAGCCAATAATTAATTGGCAGGAATTTGGTTCAATCTACTTATCAGAAAGAAATGTTGGCCATCCTACATGCAGTAGACACTTGGAAACAATACTTGCTTGGTCGACATTTCTAGATCCAAATTGACCATCATAGTCTAAAGTATTTTTTGGAGCAACAACTATCCTCTCTGCAACAAAATAAATGGCTTCCCAAAATGTTGGGCTATGACTATGAGATAACCTATAAGAAGGGTCGAGACAATGTTGTGGTCGATGCCTTGCCACGACAATTTGAGGAGGATGACACAGTCTTATCCTTATACTTAACCATACCATCTTGGATTGAGGAGGCACACAACAAATAGTTTTCCTATCCATCTCTTTCCCAACTAGTAATCCAAAGGTTACAAGCAGATCCTAACCCCCCAATAGGTTACACTTGGCAGGAAGATATTCTTTGATATAAAGATCATGTGGTTCTCTCCCCTAACTCCACTCTCAAACCACACATCCTAGTGGAGCTACACTCCTCACCCATCATAGGAAATTTAGGCTTTGGGAAGACTTATGCTCATGCATGCCACTCTTTCTTTTGGGAAGGGATGAAACATGGCATTCTTACATTTGTAACTAAATGTGACGTCTATCAGTGTAATAAAGGGGAAATAATGAAGACACCTGAGACCTTACAACCCTTGCCGCTACCTACTTCTATATATATGGATGTCTCCTTGGATTTCATTAAAGGTGTCCCTAAATTAGGGAACAAGTCAGTCATCATGGTGGTAGTGGATCGAATCTCCAAATACACCCATTTTTGGGCCATTAGAGAACTTTTGAGGTCTAAAATGGGCCTCCTAAGAAAAATGTACAACCAAAATAAACTTTATAAGAACCAATAGGATCCAATATGATGATTTAAACCATGGGGGACGATTCACCATTTATTTGGGTAAAAAAGTAAAAAGATTAAAAAATAATAAAATAATAAAACTACTTTTTCAACTTGTATTTTCAACTTATCTCCCTAAGGTTTTACTCAAATTTCGAACAGGAGTACTCATTGGATGCATAATTTAATTCCTCATCCAATGAGTACCCACGTTGCATAATTTTGATGGACCCTGCTAGATGCATGAAAAAATGTGATTTCAAGCATGCTTTTCATGTATTTCTCATTTTTCGTGTAGTAGGGTCCATCAAAATTATGCAACATGGGTACTCCATGGATGAGGAATCAAATTATGCATCCAACGAGTGTTCCCACTCGAAATTTGAGTAAACCCATAAGGAGATAAGTTGAAAATACGAGTTGAAAAAGTAGTTTTTTCTTTTTTTCCTCTAAAATTTGATGATGTAATCTAATCTTATTTTATTATTTCCACTATTATTTTATAATTTCCTTAGGAGGGCCATTTTAGACCTCAAAAATCTCGCTTATTGCACCTATTCACTCCACCTTTAGTGGCTAAAGTTTTCATGGATCAATTTTTCAAACTGCATGGCATGCCTAGTTCTGTTGTGTTTGATTGTGATCCCACCTTCACTAGCAATTTTTTGCTGGAGTTGTTCAAGCTACATGGCACACAACTACAAATGAGTAAAACATATCACCCCTATATGTACGGTCAAACCGAATTGGTAAACAAATGTTTGGAGACCTACCTATGGTTCTTTGCTTCAGATAGAAAACCTCAATGGATGCAAAGGTTACCTTTAACATAATGGTGGTATAATACTAATTATCATGAAGAAACCAAGATGACACTGTATGAAGTGGTGTATGTTGGTTGTGGAGCCTGATTATCTTCCTGATTATTCAGAGGTTTTTGTTTTAGTTGCTTCGAATCGTTGTTCCTAACATTTTCGCTCGTATGATCGCCATCAAGGGGGTCTGGGGGCGACGATGACAATTTTATGAGCTCCCCCTTGGCAGGTGTTTGGGGGCAGTTCCCATGAAGCTAAGAATAGATAAAAAATTTCCTTGCAAAATATTGTAATTTTGTAGTCAATCTGGGTCATTCATTAGGCAGTTGATATGACGGTAGAAGTTATGTTAATTTAGGGTTTTTTTCCCTCAAAGGAAACCCTCGGTTTATATGAAGGAATTGTATTACCAATGTGTATTATTCTTCGAAGTGAGAAAGAGAGATCAGACTGTGTGAGAGCGAAGAGGAAATTATAGTGGATTTGTTGTAGGTTGTATCTCTTCATTTTGCTGGATAATGTAAAAGGAAGGACTCACTGTTTTTCTGTGGACGTAGCTCAAATTGGGTGAACCCGATCTGAACTTAAACAGGAATGCAACAACTCACAGATATAATTATAAACACAGAGATGCGGCAGAAAAACACTTCATTTAATTAATGGAAAAACATTGAACTATGCTTACAAATAGAATGGAAATAAGATAGCTCAGGGAATGTTAGCTTATCTCTGAGGAGAGATGTGGCGGCTACATGCCTCTGAACTGTGTCACAATGAGGCTCAAAGGCCTATTTATTATTGAGAAACAATGGAAAACCCTAAACAACAAAAAACTGAACCCTAGGAGATGAAGCACCAAAACAGTGGGCCCCATTTGGGTAAATTGGTACATCAACTTCCCGAGGTTGTGACTTTGGCATATGATCTCCATTTGGCTATGATAATACCCCGTTTCAAAGATCTCAAAGAGAAGGCCAAAATAAGCAAGAAAGATAGTTTGGGACATTTGTGGTCTCTCCGTTTTCCCTAAAAACGCCGTTTAGGGCCTCAAAACGGCTCCTCAAGTTCAGGACCTGAAAAACTGGCAAAAATAGTAAACTGTGCTACAATTAAGGAAACCGAAAAACTGAAAGAGACAGTGTTGGGGGCCCAAGTGGAATAGGCAAGTGGCCACCAATATCCACCTGGATCATTCCTCCCCCCTTAGGAAGCAATTGTCCCCATTGCGTTGAGTGCCTCCATGAGATGGGGAAACTTCTACTGAACTTGGTCCCTGATGAGACACTTGCCTTGGTGAAGGAGTTGGCCAACTTCGACAACCCGATATAGTTGGATCCTTTGCTGGCGAGTGCTATTGATCTGTGTGTCCATGATCCGATTAGTGGTGGCTTGTTCCATGCAATCTGGGTTTAGTTCTGTTAGTGTGAGTTGTTCTGCAATGTCAAATGTGTGCAACAATGGTGGGAAGTATGGCCGAAGGTGATCTACATTAAACACTGGGTGCAGACCAAGGAACGGTGGGATGCTGAGCTCAAAGGCATTGTCACTGACGGCCTTGGTGATGGTGTATGACCCATATCAGAGCATGCGCAAGCTTGCGGTGGGGCCTAGCAAGGCGCTATTTCTGCAAATGAAGCCAAAATTTGTTTCCCACCTAGAACTTGTGCAACACTCGATGTTGATCATGGCATTGTTTGTACTTAGCATTGGATCTGTCCAATATATCATGGACCTGTTGGCGGATGTGTTGAATGCGCTCAATGAAGTTGTTAGCCCTTTCAGCTTCAGACTGCATGTGAGCCGAATCTACCTGAGTGGCTGTAAATGGTATGGCCACATCAATGGGGCATAATGGCTAAAATCTCAGCCCTACCTAAAAGGGGTTGTGGCCTGTTGAGCTGTGGAGAGCTTTGTTGTAGCTGTGTTGGACATAGGGGAGACTTTCATCCCATGTGCATGGATGCTTCAAGTTGTACATGTGTATAATGTGTACGATCATTCTATTCAAAAATTCTGTTTGGCCATCAGTTTGGGGATGGAAAGTTGTGGACTTAGTGAGTTTTGTATCGAGCATCGACCCCAGACTTGACCAAAATGCACTCAGGAATTTGTTGTCCCAATCTGGATAATGGACTTTGGGATCCCAAAGTGTACCCACACTCGCTCAAAGAAGAACTTAGCAGCGGCCTCTGCTAAGATACTCTTCTTGTAGGCCGCCATGATGGCCATCTTAGAGAATCTTTCGACGATCACGAAAACGAAATCATTACCGTGCTTAGTAGAAGGAAGACCCGACATATAATCCATGGAAACAAATTCCCAAGGCTGGCTAGGAGTAGGTAGAGGAGTATACAGGCCTTGCTTCTTGATGGTTGATTTAGCAATGGCGCAGGCGGTGTAAGATCTAATCTACTTCCCAACATCCTGACGAAGTTTCGTCTAATAAAAATACTTCTGCAATACCACCACTATTTTCTCTTCTCCAAAATGTCTAGCGATTCGACTGTAGTGCACCTCCCAAATAATATTGGCATGCTCACTTGAAGGAACACATATCTGTCCCAAGTGGCATAACAATGCATCCTGAAGTTGAAAATTTGGAACTTTCTTCCCTTCCAGGAGTGTCTGGTATATGCTGTCGAATTCTAGATCGCTCTTGTAAACATGCAGCCACCCCGATGTCTCGTGCCCACAGGAGTCGAGCACAGCAATCAGCGCCATGATCAGTGGTCTGTTGAGCCAATCAATGACATTATTGGTGTTGCCCTTCTTATACTTAGTGTTCAAATGGAAATGTTGTAGATAGGTGGGCCATTTTTGATGGTGATCGTTCTGCAACTTCCCTTGTGTCTATATGAATTATAGAGACCGGTGGTCTATGTGGATGACCGTTTACTTCCCCAGAATGTAATTCTTCCATTGACGATAGGCCTGCACAATGGAATACATTTCTTTGTCGTAAGTGGGGTACTTTCACACTGTGTCTGAAAGTGTTTCACTGTGCTAAGCCACTGGATGCCCGTGTTGAGTAAGAACTACCCCAATAGCATCATCGGAGGCATCTGTCTCAATCTCAAATAGTTTTTGCAAGTTTGGTAATGTGAGCACTAGTGCAAAACAAAGGCGATTCTTCAACTCAAAGAATGCTCATTTTTGGGTTTCTGACAAAAAGAACTTTTCTTTCACTCCACCCTTGGTGACTTGACTTAAAGGCCAAGCAATATGAGAGAACCCCAACACGAACCTGCGGTAGAAATTGACAAGACCCAAAAATCTGCAGAGCTCTGTTAGAGTGGTTGGGGCTGGCCAATCTTAAATGACTTGTATCTTGGATGGGTTCACATAAACACCCTCCTCATCAATGATGTACTCCAGATATTGAACCTAGGTCAGACCAAAGGTGCATTTCTTCAAGTTAGTGCACAACTTGTGTTGTCAAAGGTTTTGAAGGACCTATCGAATATGGTGGAGGTGTTCTTCCCAAATCTAGCTGAAGATCAAGATGTCATCTAGATACACCACCACGAATGCATTGGTGAAGGGTCGCAAGATGTCGTCCATCAGTCTCATGAAGGTTGCAGGGGCGTTCGTCAATCCGAACGGCATGACCAACCATTCGAAAAGGCCCTCCTTGGATTTGAAGGTAGTCTTCCACACATCAAAGGGTTCGATAGGCACCTGGTGATAACCTGACTTCAAGTCAATCTTGCTGAAATATTTGGCCCCTTGAGCTGGTCCAGAAGGTCATCAATTTGTGGGATTGGGTACCTATTCTGGACAGTGATCTTGTTCAACGCCCGATAGTCAATACAGAGCCTCCAGGTCCCATCCTTTTTCTATACCAATACAATCGAGCTCCCACAGGGTGATGAGCTTGGTTTGATGTGCCATTTCTATAGTAGTTCTTGAATCTGCCTCTTGATCTCATCGTTCTCCAGAATAGAGCGTCGATAGATCGGTCCATTGGGCAGTGGTGCGCCTGGGATCAGATCGATGGAGTGCTTGACCTGATAGTGTAGAGGTACCCCTGTGGGTGAGGTGAAAATATCCTTGTACTCCTCCATGACCTTGTCCATATGTTGTTGTTGTGCAAAGGAGCCCTGCCTAGAAGTCATGGCCACAACCTTCTTCTTGCCTTGGGGGCAAATCATAAGGAAAACAAATTTCCTGGTCTGGGAAATGATCTTACTGCATTTCTTTGCAATGATAAAAGAGATGGCGGTAGGCGGGGCTACCTCTAGTATCCTGTACAACTTATTAGCCAAAGTAATAATCACAGAGCGAGGTCTAGACTCATATACAACATGTCGCTTCCACAAGTATGGTTGTCCTAACAATACATCAGAAACTTCGAGAGGGGCAACATCACACAATACCTCATTTGTGAAGGGCTTGATGCTATAGGGAAGGCGACACTGTTGGATGACGTGAAGATCTCGTCCTTGGTGAAGCCACCCAATGGTGTACGAATGTGGATGTGCTATATTCTTTAATCCCAACCGCTTCATGACTTCTGGTGAAATGAGGTTCTTTGGCTCCCGCTGTCGACAATGAATTGCAGCGAGAACCCTTCACCCACATCTGTGAGTGGAAGAAGCGTCCCCCCTCCTCTAGATCTTCAAGCTCAATTTTCTGGATCTTTGTGGTGGTCACAGTGGCACTAGGCTCTGCATCAATGATCTTCTTCCCTTTTTCAGTCCCCTTATCGGGTTTTGATTCAGAGTCGGAACCTACATCTGATTCGGAAGCCTTTAGCTCGGCCACCAGTGACTGCTTGGCCCGACACTCACTTGTATTGTTAGTGGAGCTCTTATGGAACTCACACCATTTTCTCATGTCCTTCTTCATCTTTGTGGTGTTGTTCTTTGCTTGCGGCTTCGGCGGGTTGTCCTGGGTAGCCTTACCTTGGCTTTGTCCCTTGTTCTGTGGTTTGGGGGCACCTTTTCCTTGCTTTGGATTCGCAGCTCCAAAGTCCCACTTCTTCTGTTTAAACTTCTGCTCAATCTTTACAGCGTACCGATACACCGTGCTGAGCGAGGAAATGTCCAGGAACTCCATCTTGTCCTGGATGTACTTGTGTAGACAACTGCGGTACTTGAGCACCAAATGTCGCTCAGTATCCTTGATACCCAGCTTCGTGCGAAGGGTATGGAAAGTATT
Source organism: Pinus tabuliformis (assembly GCA_031772625.1). Taxonomy (NCBI): domain Eukaryota; kingdom Viridiplantae; phylum Streptophyta; class Pinopsida; order Pinales; family Pinaceae; genus Pinus; species Pinus tabuliformis. Next base: position 1,388,297,246 of record CM062819.1, on the reverse strand, counting down.
TGTGAACTCTAACACATCTTGGTCCCTTCCCTGCCATAGCGTGGTCCACTTTATGTATTTATCTTCATAGCTCCTGACAGGGTAATACTATTCCTTGATGGTGTCTCAAAAATAATTCCAAGTGGGTGCAGCTGAAAACAACGAGGGTTCACTCTCGTCCTTTTGTTCACAGTAGGTTTCCCACCAGTCCTTGACGTGTGGGGCGGCTTTGAGAAGTGCAAATGTAATCTTTTCTCGATTGGAAAATTCACGAAATGAAAAATATCCTTCTAATAGATTTAACCATTTATCTACGACATCTACATCTATCAGGCCTTCGAATATGTGAATATCAAAGTTAACTTGTACCTTAAAAAGAGTGGCGCCTCTAGAGTGGCTGCTGGATGAAGATGCATTGCCTGTGGGTAGCCGTCGAAGGATTTGGGCAAAGTTGTCCATCATCGCATCCCTCTGTCGCTTGAGCACTTCTTCGAGCAACATTTTGAAAGGATCTCCTGCCCCCTCATCTTTCTTTTCTTCCACCATGGGAGGTCGTTGGGTTTTTCAAGGCTGATCTTGCAATGGCTCATCGAGATCGAGCCCTAATTCCTTATACCCTGACCTCATTGGGGACATGCAAAGAAAAATAGAGAAAGAGCAGACCGCTCTGATACCAATGATCCGAACTTAAACAGTAACACAACAACTCACAGATATACTCATAAACACAGAGATGCGGAAAAAAAACACTTCATTTCATTAATGGAAAAATATTGAACTATGCTTACAAACAGAATGGAAATAATATAGTTCAAGCAATGTTAGCTTATCTCTGAGGAGATATGTGGCGGCTACATGCCTCTGAACTGTGTTACAATGAGGCTCAAATGCCTATTTATTATTGAGAAACAATGGAAAACCCTAAACAACTAAAAACCTAACCCTAGGAGATGAAGTGCCAAAACTGTGGGCCCCGTTTGGGTAAATTGGTACATCAACTTCCTGGGTCGTGACTTTGGCATATGATCTCCGTTTGGCTAACATAATACTTCGTTTCAAAGATCTCAAAGAGATGGCCAAAAACAAATAAACAAGTTGCTTTGGGACGTTTTCGATCTCTTCGTTTTCCCTAAAAACGTCGTTTAGGACCTTAAAACGGCTCCTAAAGTTCAGGACCCAACAAACTGCCAAAAATAGTAAACTGTGCTACAACTAAGGAAACCAAAAAACTGAAAGAGACAGTGTTGGGGGCCCAAGTGGAATAGGAAGGTGGCCACCAACATCCACCTGGATCAAAACCACATATATTTGTGTCTCTCTTATTTTATGCGTTTCTGTGTTTGTGTTTCCACAATATTTTATGTGTTCCATTGTTTCGTTAATTAATTTCTAACAACTGGTATCAGAGCCGAAGGTGTATTTGGCTTATAAACTTGCAAGGGAGAAGGGTTACTGATTTGAGTGGGAGAAATGGCGGAAAATGTAGGTTTAGGGTCGAGAAATTTAATGACCAAAAATACTAGTTGTGGAAGATGTAGATGGAATATTATTTGTATTAGAAATATTTCTACCTACCATTGAGTAGAAATTCAAAGAATCTGAGTATGATCGATGAAGAATGGGATATTATCGATAGAAAGGAACTAGGAACAATACGACTGTGTCTGGAAGCGTTGTTGCCATTCAACATTTAAAAGGAAACGAAAACAAAAGGATTAATGACGGCATTCACCAAACTATATGAAAAACCTTTGACCTCAAATAAGGTATTTCTTATTAAGTGTCTATTTAATATGAAGATGTCAGAATGTGGATCCATTATTGATCATTTAAATGAATTTAAGATAGTTAACAATCCGTTAAGTTCTGTAGGGGTAAATTTTGATGATGAACTTAGGGCTCTGTTATTTCTGTGCTCATTGCCAGAAAGTTAGAATGGCTTAGTTATGGCTATTAGTAACTCTGTCCCTGGATATAATACTTTAAAGTTTTATGATGTTTTTAGTGCCATCCTTAGCGAGGAAATGTGACGGAAAATCTCTTGTGAGATATCAGGTAATGCTTTGATTGCAGAGACTACAGGAAGAAAAATGGAAAGAGGAAGGAACATAAGAAATCAGAGTAAGTCAAGAAAAGGTAGATCCAAATCCAGATCAGGGATATTATGCTGGAAATGTGGGAAGAAGGGACACCTATAGAAAGAGTGCAAATCTCAGAAGGGAAAATAATGATATGGACAACAAGAGAACAATTATGAAGCGAATGTGACAGGTGATGTGTTGCAATATGCTTTGATTACTTCATTAGAGAATATTATTGATGTTTGGGTGGAAGTTTCAAGGGCTTCATTCCATGCCACACCTGATAGGAAACATTTTCATGAACATGTTCAAGGATATTTTGGACAGGTTTGTTTGAGTGATGATAAACCCTGTAAAATCATTGGAATGGGTAAGGTTTTTATAAAACAATAGAATGTAAACAATTGGATATTAAAGGAGGTATGACATGTTCCAAATCTAAAGAAAAATTCAATTTCAATAGGGAAATTGAGAGGTGGAGGTTGTATAACTACTTTTAAAGACAAAACCTGGAAGGTCATTAAAGGAGCCCTCTTAATAGCAAAAGGAGAAAATGTTAGTACATTGTATTTACACATTGGTATTTCTAATTTAGTTAATGCTTTAACCTGCACAAGAGAAAATACAACACTCTGGAATCATAGGCTAGGCACATGAGTGAGAAGGGGATGAAAATTCTTCAGTCAAGATATATGTTTCTGGTTTTGAAGCATGTTTATTTGGATTTATGTGAAAATTGTGTTTATTGAAAACAAAAGAGAGTCAAATTTCTCAGAGTTGGGAAGGAAAAGAAGAGTCTAAAATTAGAGCTTGTGCATATATATGTATGGGGACCTTCTTAGGTATCATATCTCGACGGATCTCACTATTATGTTTATTTTATTGATGATATAACTAGGAAAACCTGGATTTATTGTATTTGGAATAAATCTGATGTATTTGATACTTTCAAGAAATGGAAAGATTTGGTTGAGAATGAGACATGAAAGAAGTTGAAGTTTCTCAGATTATACAATGGAGGTGAATACCACAACAAAGAGTTTAATAACTATTGTTCAAAGCATGGCATTCATAGAGAGAAGATAGTTCCAGGAACACCATAAGAAAATGGTTTGTCAGAAAGGATGAACAGGACAATCATGGAGCGCACAAGGTGCATGAGATTGCATGCTGGATTTCCCTTACATTTTTGGGTAGATGTTATAGATATTGTTGTTTATATAATAAAAAGAGGGCCTTCAAGTTATTTGGATGATTTTTGGGTAGATGTTATAGATATTGTTGTTTATATAATAAAGAGAGGGCCTTCAAGTTATTTGGATGGTGGTATTCCCAAGGAGGAATGGAAAAGTAAAAATGTAAACTACTCATTTTTAAAGACTTTCGTTGTGAAGTCTTTGTCCACATTAATAAATAAAATAGAACAAATCTTGAGACAAATTCAAAGAAATGTACTTTATTGGATATGGTGCTGAAAATCACAAAATCATTAGGAGAAGAGATGTCATATTCAATGAAAAGGTCTTATATAAGGATCAAATGCAGGGAATGGAACAAGAAAAGGAAAACAAAGAATACACAATGCTTGATGAGATCATAGAAAAAGTAAATGTCCCTAAAAATCATAATGATAAACAACCACAACAGTAACAACAACCAAAACCACAATAGACACCTCAAACACTTGAAAGTGGTGTTAAATGATCTATCAAGGTAAGTAGACCCCCTAAACGACACTTTCCTTCATTATATTATTTATTGTTGATTGATTCTGGTGAACCAGAAAGACATGAAGAAGGACTACAGGTAGAAACCAAGAAGAAATGGGAGAAAGCCATGGAAGAACAGATGGACTCCTTGATGCATAACCAAACTTGGGACTTAGTCAATTTGCCTCTAGGTAAAACAACATTGCAGAATATATGGGTTTACAGGTTGAAGGAAGAATATGGAGGTGAACAAAGGTATAAGGTTAGACTTGTGGTGAAGGGGTTTGCACAAAAGAAAGGTATAGAATTTGATGAAATTTTTTCTCCTGTCGTTAAAATGACTTAAACGAGAACTATTTTAAGTCTAGTGGAAACATAAGATTTGCATCTTAAGTAGTTAGATGTAAAGACAATCTTTCTCCATGGGAATTTGGAGGAAGAAACATATGTGAAACAACCACAAACCTATGAAGTGAAAGGGAAGGAGAAATTAGTATGCAAATTGAAGAGGAACTTGTATGGATTAAAATAGGCTCCAAGGTAGTGGTATCTAAAATTTGACAGGTTTATGTCTGAACAAGGTAAATATACTAGATGTCACTCTGATCAAGATAAAAGAAAAATGATGGTAGCTATATTATATTGCTATTGTATGTAGAGAACATACTTGTTTTAGGGTCTAACATGTAGGAAATAAATGTGCTCAAAGGAAAATTGACAAACTCATTTGCGATGAAGGATTTGGGTGTTGCAAAACAAATCCTTCGTATATGAATAACTAGAGACAGGAAACATCGCAAATTAACATTATCTCAAAGGGAGTACATAGAAAAGGTGTTGGAAAGATTTAAGATGCAAAATGTAAAATTAGTTAGTACACCTTTGGCTAGCCATTTCAAACTAAGGAAGGAGATGTGTCCCAAGACTCAAGAAGAGATGGATTATATGTGTAAAGTTTCATACACACAAGTTGTTGGAAGCTTAATGTATGCAATGGTATGCACAAGGCCTGATATTGCACATGTAGTGGGAGTTGTGAGTAGGTATACGAAAAATCCAGGAAAATAACATTGGATGGTCGTGAAGTAGATTCTCAAGTATTTGAGAGGTACCATAAATTAAACATTAAGTTTTGAAGGTTCAAACATTGTTCTACAAAGATATGTTGATGCAGATATGATAGGTGATAGAGATAATATGAGGAGCACCACAAGGTATGTGTTTACTGTAGGTGGAACAACTATCAATTAGGTTTCAAAATTGCAAAACATTGTTGCATTTTCAACAACGGAAGCAGAGTATGTTGCTGCTACAGAGGCTAGTTAAGAAATGATTTGGTTACAAAGGTTTATGGATGAATTGGGCAAGAAGCAGGAGATGGGTAGGTTATACAGTGATAGCCACAATGCCATTCATCTGGCAAATAACTCATAATCTCATTCCAATACCAAACTTATACAACTCAAGTACCATTTCATATGGTCAGTGTTGGAAGATGGATAGTGGAAGCTAGAAAAGATACACAGTAGCCAGAATCCTACAGATATGTTGACAAAGGTTGTAGCTAGGGAGAAATTGATCTTATGATAATTTTCAATTGGCCTTCAAGAATGATGATGAAGATGAGAAATATCTAGGTCCAAGTGGAACTTGTCTAGCAAGTGAAGCAACGATGGAGTTTATATATAATCAATCTCCAAGTGGGAGATTGTTGGGTGTGGAGCCTAATTATCTTCCTGATTGTTTAGAGGTTTTTGTTTTAGTAGTGTTGGATCTTTTTTCCTAATGGGGCGAAAACAATTCCCATATGGTCGCCTTCGTGGGGGGCGACAACGATTTTACGAACCTCCCTTCATGGGGGTTGTTCATTAGGCAGATGATTTGATGGTAGAATTTATGTTAATTTAGAGTTTTTCACCCGAAATGGCAACCCTCAGTTTATATGAGGGAATTGCATTGTAGCTGTGTATTATTCTTCTGAACAGGAAATAAAGAGGAGATTGTGTGAGTCGAAGAGGAAATTACAACGGATCTACTATAGGTTGTATCCCTTCATTTTGCTGGATAATGTAAAAGGAAGGACTGACTGTTTCTCCATGTACGTAGCCCAAATCGGGTGAACCACATATATCTATGTCTTTCTTGTTTTATGTATTTCCATGTTTGTTTTTCCAAAATATTTTATGTGTTTCATTGCTCCATTAATTAATTTCTAACAATGTATGTGTAACTCCCACCTTCCTCAACTTCTTATCTTCCAGAATCTTCCGAAGTGCAGGCAGTTGATAAGCTACTTCAGAACTAAGTCGCCACTCTTACTCTTTTGAAGGATAATCTCCATCAAGCGCAAAACCAAATGAAGCAACACGCTGACCAACATCTCTCAGAAGGGTATTTTGAAGTGGGTGACTAAGTGTTTCTCTCAAAGAAAATGGCTTCCAAAAATTAGCTCCAAATTTTTATAGGCCTTATCAAGTGATTCAATGTATTGGCTCTATCGCCTGCAAACTGGCCCTGCTGGCCACTTCAAAAATCTACCCCATCTTCCATGTCTCTTGCCTCAAGAAAGTTGTGGGGAAAAATTGCAAGGTTTAGACCATACTGCTTGAATTGGACGATGAAGGTTCTATTTGACTCCAACAGGAATAGGTCCTGGATTCACGAGAATGATGTCTTCATGACTGCACTATCAAGGAAGCCCTCATCTAGTGGAAAGACACCTTACTAGAAGATGTGACATGGGAACTAACAACTATTCTCCTGAAATTTCCGTAGCTCCAGTCTTAAGGACAAGCTGCTTTTGAAGGGGGAGGGCATGTTAGGGTCTGACCTTAACCCATTTATTAATGTAATAAACCCAATGGGCCCCGTAAGATTCATGATTAGTTAGCTTAAGAAATAAATCTTATAAGCACTGTAAGTGGTTGAACCACATTATAAAAAAGGGACCACAATTAGTTATAATGGGCCATAACTAATAAATAAAGTGGTTAACTCACATTATGCAAGGGACCACGAGTAGTTAGGGTTTTGGGTCTCATGAAACTATATATTTTTGAATATATTAAGGGAAGTCTTGTATTGTGTTGTGTAATTGAGCTCTACTCTAATGGAGGTTTCCCCCTCAAAGAGGCAAGTGAACAATATTGTTGCAGATCTTAATAGAATATTTCCATTTTCTATCATCTCATTGTGTTATTTTTTGTGGTATCTCTCACATATTTCAAACTTTTGATATTTTTTGTAGATCAAGAATACTACATAATCAACAAGATATTGACTCACACAGGCTTGCTCCTGTTAGCCCACAATACAATACAACCTTACTGTCCACCAGTAGGTAGCTCCTTTAACCCATTGATCCACTATCCTGTAGCCTTCAGCTGCAACAAGCCTTCCTTTCACTGCTAGTGACACTAACCTGCTCCTTTAGGCCTTTTGCCACCTTCAACTACTTCCATTCACTATTAGATTGCTCCTTTAATCCACTATCCTACTATTCAAGCCCCTAATCAGTCCTCTTAAGCCACCTGAAGCCTTCTTGGTCATTTTTCTTCACTTCGGCCTACTTGTCCTTAATTCTTGAGGCCATAAACAACGTCCTCACTAGGTCACAAAGCCTTATTATAGCCTTGTTCACACTTCATTCTGCTTATTCACTCTACGTCCCTTATTCTACAATTGCGACCAACCTACATCTCTATGACTAGACTCATGGCCCTTAGTTAGGCCTGCAACCCTCGACCTTCTTCCTGTAGCCCTCATCCTTCTTCCTACAACCCCAAACCTTGTACCTGTGTCCCTAACTACAGCCTAACTCGATCCTCTTCCTAGAAACAGTTCAACTCAACTTAAACAAAACATATCTCCTTGCTGGTTCCTTAACTCGATCTCTTCTAGCATGCTACTTGCAGCTCCTTCTAGGGATCTCTTGCTCCACAAAATCAAGTCCATATAACTTGTATCTAGGCCTCTCTTTTGGCCTATATTTATAGTTATCTAAGGGGTGTGAAACCCTAAGGCTCATGTCCCTTAGCCTTGTTGGCCAACTTGGGCTTACATGACTCATAATCAATTCAAATTTATTTTCTTGGTTCTAAGTTAGCTCCTCTAGGTCAAAACCCCAAAATTTGGGTTCCTTGCCCATAAACCCTCTTTTTTGTGGGTTTTCTCCACTTGGAAATACCTTCTGAGCTACCCAATCTTAGCTTCTACCAGCCCACTGTAGGTGGTGCTGCTCCCCAAAATTATTATTTTTAGAGAAGAGATTATAATCCAACTTCCCATTTCTAGATATTAAATTGACTTTTCTGGGAACTAACTGCATAATAGTACATATTTATCATGATGCCTTGAATCTAGAACTTGTTGCATGTCAGTAGCAATTTCCATCCCCTTAAGTTTTATAAAGTTGCATATGGAAATCGTGTCTTAGTTTTCTGGACATGATGCTATAATTTTTAGTTGTTGTTGGTTCTTTTAGAATGATTGAGTTTGAGGTAGAATTTTAGACCAGAATTCATCTGGGTGGATTTTTGGGGCCTTCCTCCCTAGGCTGAGCTAGGATTTTCAGATCAAAATTCATTTGGGTGGAATTTTGGGGCTTCCTTCCCTAGGCTTAAGGGTGATATGGCCCAAATTGGAAATTTTATCTTGTCTTCCCATCTACATTAGTATACTGTCTTTATTATTTTTTATGAGGATTTAGTTATTCAATGATTATATTTGGAAAATGCCTGCTTGAGGGCGCAACTTGGGTTAATCATTATTGGGTACTTCCCTTGGTACATCCTCTTTATTCCTTTAAATGAGAATTTGGCTATGCAATTCCTTGGAGAGGCTTCTTGAAGGTGCAACCGTCTATCAATCACTTTGGTTACTTCCCAAAGAACATAACTAACACAAAGCAACATCCAACATATAGCTATAGGAATTAGCAGCTTAGTGGTTTGCTACAAATTCAACTCTAGATTGTATCATAGAAGAAGTATATATGTTAAGATAAGCATGCCAATGTATGTAGGAGAATTGAGTAAAGATAATTATAGTGTGTAAATGTAATGGTGACCAATATCGCGGGGGAGTGCTTCCCCCCTCCTCCCTCCTGCTCCTGAAGCACGCTCTGAACGGAAGTGCTCAAGGAGTGACCCCGTGAGCGCGTTCTCGAATTGTTCATGTTTGGGAGAAATTTTTGAGAGCATGCTCCTGCAATTTTTTTTTTCGCTCCCTAGCTTTTATTCGCAAAAAAACCCTTGCAAAATATGCTACAAAGCTAGTTAGAAGGAAAAGGGTCGGAACAACAAATTTTACATGCTCCCATTGTAAAACAACCTACACTAGTTCATCTACTTGTGATCAAGTGCTAGCAATATTATGTGATGCGATGAAAATAAGACTGTATGAATACAAAATTGTGATCAAGTGCTAGCAAAAGATAGAAATAGATACATAGTAATACCCAACTACACCCCAACCCCCCTCGTCAAGGACAGGGATTCAAAGGTGACTGGAACAAGATCTCTGTATAAGGAAGATAATCATGCTCTACACCCAACATAATAGGAACCAAGTTGTTCTAACTTGTGGACCTACGGTTGATGAAGATTATAACTACTAGATAATTGATGTTTGTTGGCTTTCAAATTGTTCCGGTGATGAAGAACAACCCAAGAAGACATTCAATGAGGATCTAACGATCCTCCTACTTTAGGAGAGAGACTATCCCTCTCTATCCACATGGGGTATTCCTTGTATTAAGTATTAATAGATAGATTTTCTAAGTTAGCAAATAGATATGGCCAGATTATACATAAGAGAGTTTTAGTTTAAAGAGAGTGGTTAAGCTTTGTTAATAGGTGGGATTTATGTAAATTATATGATTCATGAACTCAATGTAAACATAATGAATGCAATTAAGATAAACAATATAAATACAACAAAGAAAAAATGGCATAACAAAGTCAGAAGAAAATAACTTAAAAAGTAAAAGTAAAAAACACATGTATCATTGGTAATAAATCATGTTTACCCTAATAAGAGTAAAGAAGCAGTCCCAATATTATGTATTGTCATACTTCTATCTACAAAAAAAAATTAGGTAAATATATTGAACTAAAAACCTTAGATAATGTATATCAGAAGGTAAATAATTCAAGTTATAGTTGTACAAAAGTGATGGTTATCATGTCAACCATCAAATCTTTACAAGCACCAAGATATAGACATAGAAAAAATAAACACAATCTCTAATATGTAAATATATTTGACATGAAAGCAACAAATAAATCCATTAACATCATGCATTAATAAATTAACCTGCAACCAATCAACCAAATATCATGATTGAAATACTTTAGATAACATATATTAGGAAGGGAAAACAAACACTTCAACGTTAGAATAATTTATCATATGCTCAAGTCAGCTAGTTTAAACCATTCTATAACTAGGATACAAAATATAAAACTCCACAAAATGGAAAGAAAATATTATGTATCACAGTAACATGAATAAATTACAGAGTTCAAGAATTTGGTTCATAGAACATGTGCCTTTTACAAATAATTTCAAAGCTTTGATCTTTTTCTTCAATGTGAACCTAATGGTTCTCTCCTTAAATTAATATTATACATAATTCTTCATCAAATTAATTTTCCCAACGCTTAATCAATTCACCATTAACTCCCTCCATGGCACAAACATAAATTATTCATTTAATAAATCATAATAAAACTTATGAATAAATTCAGAATACATGTGGTTTATATACCTTATGTTATTTTAATCTCTCTGCTCTAAATCAAGGTAAACATTTTCAAATTATACAAAAATCCTAAATCTTGGAGTGAATTTCACTCACTTGAATTCAAGTAGGTGAATGTAATTTAAGATAAATTCCCAACCAAAAACATTGACGAAGTAATAAAACTTGGAGGTAATAAATCCTAGTTTTTGGGTGGCCAAAGGAGAGAGCAATTCGTTTCAAGACGGGGACAAAAGAGATCCAAGGGCTCATATTGTTTTTAATGGACAACTATGGTTGGTTTCAGGTGAAGCATTGGTGGGTAAATTTCTTTGGTGGCCAAAGGAGAGAGCATAGGTTTTAGGTGAAGAATTGGTGGGTAAATTTTTTAGGTGGCCAAAGGAGAGAGCAATTCATTTCAAGCTGGGGACCCAAATAGATCTAAGGGATCATATTGTTTTTAATGGACGAATGTTGTTGGTTTAGGTGAAACATTGGTAGGTGAATTAACCTCCTTAGTTGACCCGAAAACATGTTCAAGTGTGATGTGAGCTTCTTATTATTATTCTTGTCGTGGCAAGATATAACACATTCATAAATGCACTGACTTTTAAAATAAATCTAAGTTGACCAAAAGTTAAAATAGGTTTTCTAATGTAAACATTAAAGAAAATTTTAATTTATTTTTAAATTCTTTTTAACTTTAATTATTTTAAATTTTGATTGGTTAATTAGCCCAAGCTCTTATTTTTCCATCATTGTACTTTGCCATAGTTCACACTAGATCTTACTGGCAGATTGTACTCGCAGATTTCGTACTCGAAGATTTCATATCAACTATCTGGATCGTACTGGCAGATTGTCCTCGTAGATTTCATATCAACGTCTAGTTGTCTTGCTCGTTCGCCTAATTTACAATGTCCCTCGCATTATTCTATGGTCATGTTTAATACTTGGCTCCCTTGTATTGAAAAGAAAATCCAATCTCCCTTATAATAGTTAGAGAGATGGGATGATAATAATAAAAAATGTCTTCGAAACTGGAAATAAGTATCACCATTGTGATCCTCTCATCAAGATTAATCAGGTAATGCAAAAATTTACCTTAATTGATCTTTAGATGGGAACATTACAATTGTGGTGAATTAGGGAGTGCCACATCGACATCTTGGCCATGTGGCAGCCACGTAGCTATACCTACTGGCTACTATCCTAGTGCCACTTGAGAATTAATTATGGGTTGCCTACCCATTCATGGGTTTGGGTCCTATGACCCTGCACTATCCATCCCGACAATCTTGCTTCATACATCTGAGGAATACCCACTTCTCCCATCTGGGGAATAATCGCTTCATACATCCAAGGAAATATCATTCGACAATAGTCAAATGTTGGAATGCTCACTGGCAGGATATTTTTTGCCTCTCAGCTCGGAAACCTGGCTAAAACTCCTAGCTCTATTGCCTAACTAAACCTCTCGATCTTTACCCTAGCTGAAACTCCCGGATTTGTTCCCTGACTAAAACTCCCAGTGCTTACCTCGACTGAAACTCCCAGCTTCATTCCCTAGCTAAAACCCCATGTGCGCCTTTGCTTTTCCTCTGCAGAATCGTCTCCAGGATAAATCTTATGGGATGGTTAGCCCGACCCAGTTACCTAAGCTCATTAATGTGTACCCCAGTTCCTACAACCTGGGGAATAGTCTTTGAGATAGAACTTATGGGATTATAACTCCCGGGGTACGCCATCCTTCCACTCAGCCCTTTTGTGATATGGAACAATATGAACCTTCGAGCCATTACTTCCGTGATGAGGCTCCTTGTTAAGCCATGTAGATAAGGTTAATCAACAAAGGCTATAAGGTTAAGTTTTTGCCTAAGTTGCAACAACTCCAGTCATAGCAGGGTCACGCCCATAGCCCGTCAATGAATTCTTTGATCGAACTTGGACCTTGAGCATCATGTACACTCTTGCATCCAATGTTTTTCATATGGGTTTTCTCCCTTCCTACACTATGCATCATTCATAAATGAGTTCTAACATGGCCCGACTACGGTGGTTCTATAAGCATCTTTACTTCTTCTAGAGTTTCGCCACAATCATTAGAGTTTTCTAAGGCACCCCCTAGTGCTTTCCCTCTTGAGCTTATGGCTGAGTTACTCTTTCTGGGTTCACTGTGTATGTGGCAAAGAACATTAATCAAGGATTTTTCCATCTAGGCTAGCGACTTGCCTATCTAGTCCCTCATGGGTCTGTAGTTCCTAAGATCTCTGGTATTTTACCAGGATCCGATATATCTCGACATAGAGATCTATAAGTTTCATTTAAGGCACCAATAAGTGCCACAAGCATGTAACAGCACTAGTAACCACATGGTGCTAAAAAGGCCACTAGGAGATCAACACTCCTCAAAGGAACATGGATTCCCTCCCTTACGTCTGATTACCAGCAAGAGCCTTATGTATAGGCACATAATAGATACGATTTTGGACTTACAAGAACTCCCTTTTTAGGGACAGGGAATTTTAGGCATAGATGCATTGATGGTGAACAATTACCTTTTGCGACAGGATTGGTGACTCCTTAAAGTCTTACAATATTCACATCGTACACCAAAGTACAACCCAAGTCCTGCAACAGACATTCAAGTAATTATGTGCACCTACCTGGGCACTACTTGCATGATGGGCGAAGAAGCAAAGCTTGTGATGGGTTCCTAGGAAACTTACCTATTAGCAAGGAATTGAGAATGATTACCCCAAACAAGGTGCCATCTAGACTCACAAGACTATAACCAACGATTCAAGGCTATAATCAGTCTCCAGAAGACATGCTTTACACAACACAACACATATATGTTAACTATAATCCTGAGTAAAAACAAGATGTGAATCACGGAGGACTCAAAGGAGTCACTCTTATGAGATCCCAAATCAATGAAAATAAGGAAGGGGGAAATTCTTCATCATTATCACATTGTAACATCATCCTTGTCAATGCAAGTTATCATCAATGTAACCATTGTGTTGTAACAATCTAAGAAGTTCTCTTCTAAATTTTATTGTAATCAAACTAAGCTTCTTATGGGTTATTCCAATGCCTTTTATACTTTTCACAATATGTTAGTCAATTGTGTAATACTAGAAAAACCATAATGTATTTGTGACTAGATAGGCTAGCGACTTGCCTATCTAGTCCCTCATGGGTCTGTAGTTCCTAAGATCTCTGGTATTTTACCAGGATCTGATATATCTCGACATAGAGATCTATAGGTTTCATTTAAGGCACCAATAAGTGCCACAAGCATGTAATAGCACTAGTAACCACATGGTGCTAAAAACGCCACTAGGAGATCAACACTCCTCAAAGGAACATGGATTCCCTCCCTTACGTCTGATTACCAGCAAGAGCCTTATGTATAGGCACATAATAGATACGATTTTGAACTTACAAGAACTCCCTTTTTAGGGATAGGGAATTTTAGGCATAGATGCATCGATGGTGAACAATTACCTTTTGCGACAGGATTGGTGACTCCTTAAAGTCTTACAATATTCACATCGTACACCAAAGTGCAACCCAAGTCCTGCAACAGACATTCAAGTGATTATATGCACCTACCTGGGCACTACTTGCATGATGGGCGAAGAAGCAAAGCTTGTGATGGGTTCCTAGGAAACTTACCTATTAGCAAGGAATCGAGAATGACTACCCCAAACAAGGTGCCATCTAGACTCACAAGACTATAACCAACGATTCAAGGCTATAATCAGTCTCCAGAAGACATGCTTTACACAACACAACACACATATATGTTAACTATAATCCTGAGTAAAAACAAGATGTGCATCACGGAGGACTCAAAGGAGTCACTCTTATGAGATCCCAAATCAATGAAAATAAGGAAGGGGGAAATTCTTCATCCTTATCACATTGTAACATCATCCTTGTCAATGCAAGTTATCATCAATGTAACCATTGTGTTGTAACAATCTAAGAAGTTCTCTTCTAAATTTTATTGTAATCAAACTAAGCTTCTTATGGGTTATTCCAATGCCTTTTATACTTTTCACAATATGTTAGTCAATTGTGTAATACTAGAAAAACCATAATGTATTTGTACATCATCATTGTTTCAACCATAAATAGATTTTCACATTCATTATTAGAAAACATACTTAAGAAACACTTACCTTATAAATTTTTGGGCATCTGAGTCTAGGACTAGGACTTTCCACCCAACCATAGATAGTTGCAACCAGTTCTCTATTGTAGCTATCACCCCCGAGCTAGATTCCAGAGACTGAGGGGTCTGTTGCTCAAGATTGAAAACACCAACTCCAGTTGCTTCTGGGACTCTAGATATCCTTCTGCCTCCACCCTCCAACTAAGTGGAAGTCAGTGATGCATAGGGAATCCAAAGATTCCCCATCTCCACCCTGGAATTGAGTTGTAATCAACAAGGTACAAGGAATCCAAAGACTCACTGCCTCCACCCTTCAGCGAAATCGTGAGCAAAAAAAATCACAGGGATTCTAGAGACTCACTGTCTCCCACCTGCAAAGCTCAACACTGTGGTTCCACCAAACTTGGGGAATCCAAAAACACAACAAATCAAACATACAACAAGGAATTCATCCAAAAACACACTTGGAATTTTCTTGGGAATAATTCCTCCACCCCATCCCTTAGGTATTTTCCAAGAATCACCATCTCCACCCTCTAGACAACGGGGACTTGAGAGGCAATTCCTTCCCCGCTTGGAAGTGATTTCCTCCCTGACTTCTCTTGCCAATCGAATGTTACCCTTGCTGTTTGTGTTCTTCCTTTTTTGAGTCACTCCTACTTTCCCCTCTGCTTCCTTCCTCCTTCACCTCCCCAATTGCTCTCCTTCCCTCTCTCGTTTCCCCGCTCTCTCTTTTTCTTCTCCTTCTATTCTATACGTTCTCGTGTTCTTCTAGTTGGAATGTCTCTTCCCATCTCCTCCACGGTGGTTCGTTCCTTGTCTAGCGGACAAGCTGCGCAAGGTCTTCCTTGCCTGTGGGGTTGTGCCACGCCTCCCCACTCCCTTGTCTGTTGATTGTCGTCCAATCACCCACTCTCACTTACATGCTCTGGGCATAACCTCCTCAATGACGTTGTCATCTTATTTATATTTATGTCCTCCATCGCTTGCATTTTCCTGTAAGGAAACGTGGCCCCTATCCTCTCTGTCTAGCCTCCTCTTTAATGGCTTGCTCCAATTCAGTTAGAATGAACACTTACCAACCTCCTTGTTTGTCATAGCAATTAAATACTCAACAATCACCCTCCTCTGTCTCTAGAATTCATATCCCATACTCAGTACCTAATTCTTTTATGAAATTATTTACATTGCAAAAAAGAGGTTAAGCAATTGGGGTCGTCACAATATGTGAATAAGCTCCTCAATGAGAAGTTAGTAAGGAGAAATTCAAATTCAATATTGATATACTAGGTAACTTGATATAATGTTGCCATGTAAAAATTGAATGCATTGCTAAAGGGAGTTTGACATTGTGGTACTAGAGTTATCTTCTATGTTGGAGATGAAGTCATTGCCAATGAAAATGAGAGGTAGTTCTAGATGTGTAGAAAACATACTACTTGGAGTGCACGGTAGATCCATAGACATGCTAAAGGCATCACACTATTCATAGTAGTATTGGGTTGAAGAAACGAAAGGAGTGATGCTGAGAAAGGCGTTGGAGCAGCTAAGAGAAGTGAAATGCTAAATGAGGTTTCCCTAGTTGGATACCTATCCAAGCTGAGGCTTACACCTAAGGGAAAACATCAAACGTGTTGGGTAGGAGGGTGGACCTCAAGGAACCATCATCACTGTCAAAAACATATGTTCTAGGTGGGGCATTGAGCTAAAGAGAACTAGAACAATTACCAAGAGCAAACCCCAAGGAGAATCCAACATTGTGGTGGAATTTGGGTGAGCACAGAGACAAATGGAACTAGATTTTGTGTAAAGCACAGGCATGAATTACATGCTTTCATACCAAATGATGAGGCTCAACAAGACTCACATCTAGAAATAAAAAATTAGTGAAACATGCATGAAATAATAAGATTCAAATAGAAAATAGATAGAAAATAAAATTTTGAATATATTGCTTATCTTTTATTCATCTAACAAAATCCCTTTATAGATTTATGAAAAATGCATATAAATTTAATAAGAAAACTTAAATTATTCATAAAATTAAATATTTAATGACGTACACACAATTCAACATTAAAGATACAACTCCTTATTAAAAATTATTAAAAAACCATTTACCCTTAGGAGAGGGCTCTCATAGTAAGACTCACCTTCATATACAATATCAAAATTACTTTTAAAAAACTAAATAGGAAATCTACTCTTAATTATTATATTAATAACACTAGAAAACAAGGCAACTAAAATTTCACCTTATCCATTATTAAAGGCATGACTGATCACATATTCACGCTTTGATGTTGATACTAAACTCACATAACTATAATTATAACTAGCACTATAAATACACCCACATATGTAAAGGTAGTGGCCTATTGCTAGGAATGAATGTCAAAGGAGAAAAGGTTGTGGTCTCCTTGTAAAGATTACTTGCATTTGAAAAATGGAAACTTCATGGGATTTCATTAGGTGATTGGTAAAAATAATGCATATAATAAAGCTGGAGTACCATTGTATATACATATCTCGTAGAACCCTGGAAAGTGCAATGGTGGTAATACTTATGTACATATTTCGTAGAACCCTGGAAAGTGCAATGGTGGTAATGCTTATGTACATATTTCGTAGAACCTGGAAAAGTGCAATGGTGATAATATGTAGGTGCATTTTGAGCATAAAGACAAGGATAAGAAAAATTTGGGAAATCTATTCCACTTAGTATTATTCTTCCACTTTTTTCTAAAGTTTTCTTTGGTGACCCATGCACAATAAAGGTGGTGACCATTGACAAGGACAAATGTGTAAAAGCTGAGACACAACTATGTGGTTCATTGTCATCCCTACTCTAATTGGGCAAAACATATTTTCCTGGTATCTTCTTATGCACTTTGCCATCTCATTATTGTGACAGCTCCTTTATCTGACCTTAGTCTAAATTTTAAGAAATGTAACAAATGTAGTTAAATTAAATCTTGAAAAGAAAATAGTTCAAGGTCAATTACAATAAAATATTTAAAAGTCCAGCTTGGATAAAGTATAATTCCTTTCGTGCTTAATAGGAAACGCATCAATTTATATGTGTGGGGAAATCAAGTGAAAGTCTTTAAATTAAAAAAATATATATATTTCAATCAAATTTAATCTTTATAAACATACAACTAACATTAAAATAAACTTAAATTCATTTAAAGTAACTGAAGAGAAAATAGTAACCATGATTTTGTAACCATGAGTTCGTAACCATGATTTCCTTCCTACCTGATCAACATGATGATGATTTGTATAGAGAAATAAAACTGAGAAACCTAAAAGATTATTATTGAACTCTTAACATTAATTTGAAGAATGGAAAGTGCTTAAATATGACTAAGTTTTCCCAAGGGATGGAAAGTCCCTAAATATGATTTCAAGAGGGAATATAGTGTTATGATTACAGAAAATGTGGATGACATTCTATGACAACGTTCCTACCGAGAAATGGGTCTTAAAGAGTCTGAAAATTGAAAGTTGGAATGGAATAAAGGCAAAATTAGTCTTAAAGCAAATTTACATCCCTGGATTACAGCGTTTCATGTGGAAATTCTGGAGAATACAATACAAATTCCATTAAAGATGATAAAGTGAAGGTACCAATTGCACTGAAAACGATCTCTTTGCTACATATTTTAACAGTAAAGAAGCAGAGACAGCGATGGTCGAAGATCTTTGCTTGATATTTATTGGTAAAGGGAGACAGCGATGGCTGAAGCTGTTATATTTCAAGTTTCAACTATTGTGTAAGCTAGGGTTACTTTGTAAAAGATTAATAAAGGGATTCATCCCACGGGGCCTTGATACCTACACAAGTACATTTGAAATGGAAGCACCTGCTAATGAGTTTAATTTGTACACCTGAAAGGATTAGTTATATCATAAAGTAAAGCTTGAGAAGCCCCCCAGGCACCGCCTAATTAAAGAAAATGGGCCATGCCCATCCAAATCTGTCACTTCATTTATGCAATGACAGAAGTATCAGGACTATAAAACTTTGAGAAGTCCTTCAGACTTCAGTGACCCTCTAATTGAAGAAGAATGGGCCAGGAGAAGGATAACTCTCTTCCACTGTACGGTTGAATATTTTGGAATTTCAACCATGGGTAACAAGGTTATCATGACAGAGATGTACGGCTGACTGTATTCTAATGTTTGAATGACAGTAGAGAGTGTCATGTCGATGTTGTGGTTTGATTTATTAATGCATAGGGTGCAGAGTGAGTAAAACATGACCTAAATATTAGGAGATACTGTTGAATTCTACGCATATTGTTTGCCCTGATTTACATACACGAAGGTACAGCCCACCAGTATACGTATACCATGCTAAAAGACATCAGACACGAAATTTATCCCATAATGGACTGTTCCCATTGTATCCGGGCACTTCATTCGTGCAAATGAGATATAAGTCTGGGGAGAAACGCCATAGTTCATGAGATACAACAAAGTACGCGCGTGAAAGGAATCTTGAAAGTATACCATGAGTACTATAAAGTTGGCCTTACCCTCCACCTTTACCAATATCATGGCTTCCTCTATTTCTGTGTCTCGATGAATTCTCCTCAGATTTCTGTGCAAAGATCTCAGCAGTATTTACAAGTTTAGGTGTTTGCAGCCAGCTCAGTCATACTCATAGTCAACTCAAACTCCCACCATGGACAAACTTGCAGACCTGCTTTTATACCCTCTGCATAAGCTTGTAGAGATGTTTTCAACCATCATGCTTACTCTTGCAAAGCTGTTGCAGCTTGCCCAACCTCAGCCTGGACATCAAAAAATTAAAGGGTTTGTGGTGATACAAAAGAAAAATGTCTTGGATTTCAGCGATATCACTGCGGGCATTAGAGACGGCCTTAGCGAGTTGGTTGGGAAGACAGTCAGGTTCCAGCTTGTCAGCATATCTCAAATCGATTCCAGTAGGTGTTTATTCTTCATTCATTACTTTAATCCTCAAGCTTTTTCGCAGTTTTTATAGGTTAAGCAGAATACCCAGCTTTTATATATTGTAATTTGTAACCTGTAATTGTAACTCTGAATTCCTCTGCAGGAAATGGAATGGGAAAGATGACCAAGGATGCGCTTCTCCAGAAATGGTTCTGTAGGCCGCAAGGGGTTGTCACTGGTCATACCAAGCATGGTATCGAGTTTGATTGGGACCCCAGCTTGGGACACCCAGGAGCATTCATCGTCACAAATTCTCATCATAACCAGTTCTTCCTCGAGTCACTTACACTTGAAGTTCCTGGTCATGGCAATGTTCATTTCGACTGCAACTCTTGGGTGTATCCCGCCTCCATATACAAGAGAAGGCGTATTTTTTTCTCGAATCGGGTAAATATATGATCAGTCTGTAAAGTTTTAAGTGTTCATTGATCTCATATATTAGATCAGGTAGTGTTTTTGCATAGGTGATGAAATCAGGGCTACTCACAGCGTTTTACTTAATCCACAGAGCTATCTCCCTGCGACTTGTCCTCCCGCGCTTACAAAACTGAGGAAAGAGGAGCTTATGAACCTAAGAGGCGAATACGATGGAATGTCGGAGACTGAGAGAAAGCAGTGGGACAGAGTCTATGACTACGATTTATACAATGACCTCGGAAACCCAGACAAGAATGTGGACCTCAGCCGACCAGTGCTGGGAGGGTCTCGAGAATTTCCATACCCCCGGAGGGTCAGAACAGGCCGGCGACGTTCAAAAACAGGTGAGATTAGCAGTATTGCCCATTTATAGAATCACTGAATCCCATTTATGGGCAGGGTGCTAAATATGTAATTTTGTGGCGGGTGTTTATTGATGACAGACCCTGATACTGAAAGCAGACTGCGACTAGACAAGAGCTTCGAGATCTATGTCCCACGAGATGAGCGTTTTGGGCATCTGAAAATGTCTGATTTCTTAGCGCATTCCCTCAAGGCAATTGTTCAATTCCTGGTACCAGAGCTCAAATCGCTGTTTGATTCAACTATGAATGAGTTCGACTCCTTTAAAGACATTAAGAAGCTCTTTTCCGATGGGAAAAAGTTGCCCAACAACTCAATTCTGGAAGCTGCCAAAAATTTCATTCCCTTTGAGCTTGTCAAAGAGTTTCTTACAACAGACGGCGAAAAATTGTTCAAGTATCCCCTTCCTCAAGTTATAGCCCGTGAGTATTTCTCTTCCAAACACGTCCATGCATCTTCTTATTCTGTGCTTGATTTCTACCAGATTCTGAATAATTGAACTTACTGGAAATGGGATTAATGGGTGCAGATGACGAATTTGCATGGAGGAAAGATGAAGAATTTGCGCGCCAGATGCTGGCCGGAGTCAATCCTCTTGTTATACAGAGACTCCAAGTAATCAGCAGACCTCTAGTCCCCATCTGTCTCCTCTCTATTTTTAATTAAGCTTAGGCTACATAATTTTAATGTTGTGAATGGTTGAATTCACAGAGTTTTCCTCCGAGAAGTAAACTGGACCCTTTGATGTATGGTCCTCAGATCAGTTCTATTACTGCTTCACACATCGAAAATAATCTCGACGGTCTAACAGTGGAGCAGGTATATTGATCCAACTCAATGCTTGTTCCTTGTAATTTGGCTTGTCTTTTGATCTGCAGCAGCAGTGAGATTCATGTATTCATAGATGGATATGATATTTTCAGGCTCTCTGGGATAACAGACTCTTCATTCTGGACCACCATGACGCCTTGATGCCGCATCTGGATCGAATAAATGCTCTGTCTATCACCAAGACATATGCTTCTCGTTCAATTCTCTTCCTGAAGAAGGATGGCACATTAAGGCCAGTTGCAATCGAGTTGAGCCTACCCCCTTCAGAAGATCGGGCAAGTGTTGGGAAGGTGTTTACTCCAGCAGAGGAAGGCGCAGAAGGAGCTCTATGGCAGCTGGCTAAAGCGTACGTGACCGTTAATGATTCTGGTTACCATCAGCTTATCAGTCACTGGTAAAACCCAAATAGCCACAACTAATAGAATACCTGCAGAATTTGTTTGATATTTACAATATCATTCTATATATAGTCCAGACTGAGACTGTAATGGTCGGATTCTTTCAGGCTCAAGACTCATGCAGTTACGGAACCATTTATTATTGCTACTAACAGACAGCTGAGTGTGATGCATCCCGTTCACAAGCTATTGAGCCCTCATTTCCGGGACACAATCAACATCAATGCTCTGGCTCGCCAGATTCTTATAAATGGCGGAGGCATTCTTGAAAGAACAGTGTTTACTGGAAAGTATGCCTTGGAGATTTCTTCGGTAGTGTACAAGCAATGGAGGCTTGACGAACAAGGGTTACCTGCAGATCTCATGAAAAGGTAATCATAATTGTTGTTGTACATACACCATGGAGTTAAAGACTAAAATTTATTTAGGTCAGTGATCTAATTACTGTGCACATTTGACCTATCATTACTTG
Organism: Pinus tabuliformis; assembly: GCA_031772625.1. Classification (NCBI taxonomy): domain Eukaryota; kingdom Viridiplantae; phylum Streptophyta; class Pinopsida; order Pinales; family Pinaceae; genus Pinus; species Pinus tabuliformis. Next base: position 1,388,275,085 of record CM062819.1, on the reverse strand, counting down.
GTTGGTGAACTGTCCAACGACCATTTTTCAATGTTGGGCTTCTCCCAATTTATTATAAATATGGACTATCTCCTTGCAATTATACTGTATCTCTCTGTATACAGATTTTATCTTTCAGTCAGTTCTGTTTTTTCACTGTAATGTTTTATGTATGGACTTCAAACTCTGGTATGATGCTGTGCTGATTAGTGCTCTTTGTTTTCTAAACAATAATCAATACTGATTAAAATCTGAGCCTCATCTTTGTGTCAACCATTTGAATTTTGATTAACATTTTTACCTGAATGTGGCTACAACTTGACAGGGGTATGGCAGTGGTGGACTCATCAATGCCCTACGGGCTGAAGCTGATGATCGAAGACTACCCTTACGCTGTGGATGGATTGGAGATATGGTTCGCAATAGTTTCATGGGTTAAGGAGTACCTGTCCTTGTACTACCAGAATGATGATGCAGTGAAATCTGATACAGAGCTGCAAGCATGGTGGAACGAAATCAGAAATGTTGGTCACGGAGACAAGAGGAAAGAAACATGGTGGTACAGAATGGAAACCGTGAAAGAAGTTGAAGAGGCATTAACTACAATCATATGGGTGGCCTCGGCTCTTCACGCTGCAGTTAATTTTGGGCAATACCCTTACGCCGGATACATGCCTAATCGGCCCACCATAAGCAGAAGGTTCATTCCAGAAGAAGGGTCCCCAGAATTTGCAGAGCTGGTAGAGAATCCAGACTTGTTTTACCTCAAAACGATTAATAACCAATTTCAAACGACCCTGGGCATAGCCCTCATAGAAATTTTATCCAGTCAATCAACAGATGAGGTATATTTGGGGCAGAGAGCCACCAAGGAATGGACTGATGATGAACGTGTGATAGAGGCCTTCAACCGTTTTGGAACAAAGTTAAAGGAGATAGAGAAGAATATAACAGAGAGAAACCAAAATGCAGAGAGGTGGAAGAACAGGTGTGGTCCTACCCAAGTTGCATATACTCTTCTTTATCCAAACACTTCTGATTTAAGTCACAAAGGCGGACTCACTGGTAAAGGAATTCCCAACAGTGTCTCTATTTAGTTTGCTTAATTTATGTCATAGCAAATAAGATTCCATTGTATTCAAATGAATAAACCATACCAGTAATCCAGAGCCTTGTACATATATTTTGTGTATTTTGAATATAGATGAAGGAATCTGCAGCCATAGCAAATAAGATTCCACTTTATTCAAATGAATAAACCATACCAGTAATCCAGAGCCTTGTACATATATTTTGTGTATTTTGAATATAGATGAAGGAATCTGCAGCTTTTTTATTATGTGGTGTATTTATTCATATTCATTTTTTTATATGTTTAAGCACAGATTTTTTTATTATTGTGGTGTATTTATTTATATATTTTTTTTAACATGTTTAAGCACTAAGAAATGTAGCGATGATGCTTTCATTAGAGAAATATGTTTATATAACATATAATAACGATATAAAGCAAGATATATTTTCACTATGACATTAATAAAAAACTAAATAAACAAAATATAGAAAGAGCTCGCCCCAATTTTATATTATCATTAAAGGATAAAACATATATATAATTTTTTTATAGTAATTAATAGATCTTTCAAAAGTTGATTTTTTTTTAATAGTAATTAATAGATCTTTCAAAAGTTGATTTTTGAATTTGTACACTTATTCTTAATGCTAATTATTATCAATTATTTGACCACATTTTATTTTTATTGTCTGACAATTATCTATCTGCACTGTATTCTTATTATTTGACAATTTCCTATTTCCTATGGGCTCTCTATTCTTACTATCTACAATTTTTTTTCAACCCTACAAATCTGCCAGCTATTACCTTTCTTCATTTATTTACTCTTTCTTAGTGGAGAAATGACTTCTCTTATCATATCTTGCATATCTATACATATTACAAACTCCCTTTTCTAATGGCTTAGTGAATATCTTAGCCATGTTCTCATTTGTGTCAAAGTACATCAAATCAATTTCTTTAGATTGAATTTTTTTCTCTTACAAAATGATGTCAAATTTCAATGTGTTTTGATCTTGTATGAAAAATTGGATTGTTTCTTAATTTCATTAACTTTGATTGCTCCATTTGATAGTTGTTTGTACTCTTTATCTTTTCCATGTCTTCATAAATGTGCCTTAGTAAAATTGTTTCACAAGTAGCATTGCATGATGCTTTATACTTAGCATCAGTATAAGACAATGGAATAGTTGGTTGTTTTTTACTACATGACAATTTTAAATCCTTTGTTGAATACATATCTAATGGTTGATTTTCTATCATCTAAATACCTTGCCCATTTAGAATTTGAATAACTTGTCATTTCAACATTCAAATGATTAGTGTATTCAATACCAAAATAAATAGTTCTTTTTAGATGACAAATTACTCTCATTTCAACATTCTAATGGCTCTCGTCTTCTTTAGCCATGCACTGATTAAGTATGTTCACTGAGTCAATTGTTTATATAGAGCGTCATTTACTTCTTTTGTTTCATCATCAATGTAAAATTGAACATTTGTTCTAATGGAGAAGACATTTGTTTGCAATCGTTCATATTGAATCTTCATATTTTCCTATGCATAGTTTAAGTGATCAAAGTTTTACCATCTTCCCTCCATACCTCAATCTGTAAATAATAATTCATTTGTCCAATGTCTTTTGGTCATTGTTTTTTTTATTTCATCAATCAAACTTGTAGCACTTTTGGTTCTAATTAAATCATCAACATAGAATAAAATCAAAGAAACATTTCCATGTTCATATTTTTAATGTTAAGACTTGGATCACTCTTACCTTTTTATAAATCCTTGTTGGAAGAAGTTATCAATTTTTATATATCATGATATGAGAGCTTGTGGACCACACGGGGCCAAGTGGACCCAACCTAGGTTCGGGGATGGAATGTAGCAACCAATGATGTTCCTATCCTGGGAAAGGTGAGGGGAAAGGACCAAATAAGAATACTTTCTTCAAAAGGTTGAATTGATCCTATTGAGGTATAGCCCTAAGGATGTGTGGGCACAATTCGATCCTAGAGCTAGGGCTTGAGATTCCTGGAGATTCCACCGTTAGAATTGCTTCAAATTTGGAGGAGAGGGAGGGGACCCACCAACACAGTGGCCCATAGAAGATCAAATTTTTTCCTTGGGTCAATTCTTGGGAAATTGATGCCCTAGGTGACCTAATGGGGCTAAACTTGGGGAAATAGGGGAAAATGGTTAAAAGAGGGTTGAAACGATCACCCTTTTGAGAGATCAGTGCCTAGTTCACTTGGGGATATGGAGTCAAGGATAATGATGAGTAAGAACTTGGTTTCTTGATCAAGGAGGTTCAGAAAGTCAACTTTGTCCAATGTTGAGAGAAAGAAAAGAAAAGTGACCTTCAAGCATTTATAATTCAAAGAAAACGATACAAGCTTCTCGAGATGAATAAATATCTAGGACATTTCATTCATTTAACATTGGCCCATACATTAAATTAGCTAAAACATGCTCAATTCCACATTTCAATAATGCAACAACTAGCCCTAATTTTAGTAGTATGCAACAACAAGAATAATATCAAAATTTACTTAGAACGTTATAGAGTATATCCAACTAGCATTTCGCTTGCTCAATAAAGCTCCAAGACAAAAGAAATTGCTCAAATCCATACATCAAAATTCATCCATCTCCAAAAATATCCACCAAGGAAAAAGTGTGAAAATTCTCTATGATTAGAGAGATCCCAACTCAAGTGATGATCCAAATGAATGTTTCTAACATCAATATATAGCTTTCTAAGGAGTTTGAATTAGCCTATGGGCCTACATTAGCCCCTAATGATAAAATAATGTGTAAATAGAACCCCTATTGGTGACAAGCCCTCCAAACTAGCTCGTAAGTGTAAAAATAAGCCTCACAAAGGGCCAAATAATAATATGTGCATGTCGTAGGGCCCTCCAAAGGCATAATAATATCCAAAAGTGCCATATTGAGGAATAAATTCCTCGGAATATGATGGACAAGGGGGTGGCCCCTTGTTCTCCAAATAGTAGACCTGTGGTGCTCCCAGTGGGTCTGAGGGCACACAAATGACCCCATGGGTCTCCATATGAATTAGAGATGCATGTAGATCCTTGGCGAGCATCCAAGTGGTTGAATGAATACTAGCTTGACATTGTACAAGTCTTGGGACACTTGTCAAGAGTGTGGGGTTCATGTGGGGGCTTGATATGCATAATGCACTAATCATTTCACCATCATCCCAAAAGTGGATTGCTAGTAATCTATGAGCATTCATGAAGAGCCATGGAGTGTTTTCTATTTTTGTGGAGGCCAATGTCTCTCTATGCACACCCTACATGTGCTAATATAGACCTTCGAGGTTAGGATCCCGTATAGGGAGACCAAACCCAAATGGAAACCAGTGGTAATCCTGCATAAGAGGTAAGAAAAGGGTGTAATCTAGTCCATGAGATCTTCTCTTGCAACCAAATTATAGAGATGTCAACAATGAAACTCATAAACTTTTGATGGATGGAAACCTCAGGCATATGACTTGCACCATCGTCATTATTATTTACATCATGGATTATGGCCTTCATTGGGTTATGATTAGTAGGAAAGGGGGGCTGGCAAGAGGGAGAAACACAAGTAGGTTGCACATGATGATTACACTGGAGAAGGGGGACTATGGAATGATCAGAAACTTGAGGGTGTGTCCAACGAGAAAAAGTGTAATCAATGAAGGGCTTCTCCTTGACACTATACTCGGGAGGGGAAAAGGGCTCACATTTACTTCAGATTATATGACTAGGGGCGAGGGAATCACTTGATGAAGACTCAAGATGATGACTAATAGGAAAAATGGAGAACAAAATATTGTATTCAACGGGATATGCTTTTCCAAAATCATATTCTAAAGGTTCAAGTTATTTGAACATAAAATCATACTCAAGAGAAGTGGGAGCCCTATCAGTGTCAAATATTAGGTCTCTTCTAAAAGGAAAATTGATCACTTCCAGCTACTCCTCTTTATGCAAAGGAAAATGAATATTCTCCTTCCCAAGGGTATCAATGGGTATGTCATCATAAATAGTGCCTGGGGGGGAAGGAAGATCAATCTCATCCTCATCCTCCTTGTCGGTGTTGTAAATGGGAGCACAATCAAAATGAGGACCTACGCTTTCTTATTTCTTCTGTTAAATGTGGAAATAATCTTCAATGTCATATTCCAAGGGGCTAATGGGATCATCTCTCTCAAGGTTTTCAAAAGAGGTTTCATCAGGAGTAATATCCTTGAGAAAGGTAAGGTTGGTCTCAATTTCTCTTTCCATAAATTCACCCTTGCCAACACATGTGTCCTCAAAATCATCAGTTTCATTATGTGGACCCAAGGAGGACTCATCTTCTTGCTCATTACCTAGATTCTTAATGTCTTGATGATGCTCGATGAAGGATTCCTCTTGGATGCTTAATGTAGGGTGTACTTGAAAATGTCTAAGAAAGCCATTAACAAACTCTTCAATAAATGAGATGCATCTACGTTCATGATCACGCAGCCATGATTTATGACCACCGAGAGATCCCATGAATAATAACATAAGGACATCTTGGTGGACAACCTTCTCTTTTGAAGCATGTGCATTAAATATTTCTACGTGGTCAATTGGGGAGAGTGGATCACCATCAAACACAGGCATCCCACGTAGCATCCTTCCCGCGACATGATTAGGATGCCAAGGGATGCTAGCAATGTCCAAAGCGAGAAATTTACAAAAGAATGACAAACCATTTGAGGTATACATGAAACATATGTAGGAGTCACCAGGGTGAAATTAAATATGCTTAGAAAAAATGCTTGCTTCACACTACAAGCATCAAGCTTAAAGTTCAATCAAGAACTAGGGATTGTTCTTCTAATGGAGTCGCCAATAATGATATGTCAATATGTCATATGGGGAAAAAAGCACACGTTTTGATCCTTGGCAATGATGCCAGAAATGTTACCACTCAAACCAGCAGGGGGCCTAAAGGGGTTCCTAAGAGGGCAACTGCAGAGGCTTAGCCCACTATCACCACAGCTAAGTCTCCCTGCTCTTTATGGACTTTCACCGATGGGATGAGTCCTCGTAGCATAGGGATTCACTTGTAAAGTATATGTCAATGGAGAGGTGAGGGGTGACCATAAAAACCCTTTCCCAAGGATGGAGTGAGGAATAGAACTTGCTTGCTCTTTAAGCAAGGGACTTGGTCCACCGGGGGTAAGGGTTGAGAATTGGAGGGTTGAGGGATAGAGGATAGGCTTATAAAGGAGTTTCTCAATCCCTATAATCCTTGGAAACTTCGATTCCCAAATGGTCTTTGACAAATAGTCTTTCTTGAAAAGTGGGACCACACAAGGCGAAGTGGACCCAACCCAAGATCAAGGATGGAATGTAGCAACAAATGATGTTCCTATCATGGACAAGGTGAGGGGAAAGGACCAAACAAGAATACTTTCTTCAAAATGTTGAGTTGATCCTATTGTGGTCTAGCCTTGCGGATGCGTAGGCACAATTCAATCCTAGAGCTAGCACTTGAGATTCCTGGAGATTCCACTGTTAGAATTGCCTAAAATTTGGAGGAGAGGGGGGGACCCACCAGTACAGTAGCCTATAGGAGATGGAATTTTTTCCTTGGGTCAATTCCCAAGAAATTGATGCCCTAGGAGACCTAATGGGGCTAAACTTGAGGAAAAGGGGAAAATGGTTAAAAGAGGGTTGAAATGGTCACCCTTTTGAGAGATCAATGCCTAGTTCACTTGGGGATATGGAGTCAAGGATAATGATGAGTAAGTACTTGGTTTCTTGACTAGAGAGGCCCAGAAAGTCAACTTCGTCCAATGTTGAGAGAAAGAAAAGAAAAGTGACTTTCAAGCATTTATACTTCAAAGAAAATGATGCAAGATTTTCGAGATAAATAAATCTCTAGGACATTTCATTCGTATGACATTGGCCCATACATTAAATTAGCTAGAACTTGCTAAATTATGCATTTCGATAATGCAACAACTAACCCTAATTTTAACAGTATGAAGCAATAACAATAATAGCATCAAAATTTACTTACAACATTATAGAGTATATCCAAACATAATTTCATTTTCTCAATGAAGCTCCAAGACAAGAGAAATATTCCAAATCCATACATTTAAATTCATCCATCTCCAAAAATGTTCACCAAGGAAAAAGTGTGAAAATTCTCTATGATTAGAGAGATCCCAAGTCAAGTGATGATCCAAATGAATGTATCTAACATCAATAAATAGACTCCTAAGGAGTTTGAATTAGCTTATGGGCCTACATTATCCCCTAATGATAAAATAATGTGCAAATAAAACCCTTATTGGTGACAAGCCCACCAGACTATCTCATAAGTGTAAAGATAAACCTCACAAGGGGCCAAATAATAATATGTGCATGTAGTAGGGCCCTCCAAAGGCATAATAATATCCAGAAGCTCCATATTGAGGAATACATTCCTTGGAATATGATGGAAAAGGGGGTGGCCCCTTGTTCTCGAAGTAGTAGACCTATGGTGCTCACAGTGGGTCTAAGAGCACATAAATGACCCCATGGGTCTCCATATGAATCAGAGATGCCTGTAGATCCTTTGAAAGGGTCCAAGTGATGGAATGAATTCTTCCATGAGATTGTACAAGTCCTGGGACCCTTGTTAAGAGTGTGGGGCTACTGTGGGGGCTTGTTGGGCATAATGTACCAAGCATATCACCATCATCCCAAAAGTGGATTGCTAGTAATCTCTGAGCATCCATGAAGATCTGTGGAGTGATGTCTGCTGCTATGGAGGCCAATGGATCTCTATGCACACCCTACATGTGCCAATGTAGACCTCTAGGGGTTAGGATCCCATATAGGGAGACTAAACCCAAATGGAAACCACCTGTAATCCTGCATAAGATCCAATGCGTCTCTTAGGCTTCCAGTACAATCAATCATTAAAATAATTGGGTAAAAGATATTACAAATCATAGATAACAACAATGGCACTTCATAATGGCATTCCCTTCTGTAGTGGGCTCTGGCATGTGCAAGTGTCTCCAGGCTCCAAAGGGGGTTAGCGAAGTATCTTATTAGGTGGTTTCAACCTATAAAGGGGATAGTATGTCCAAGGTACATCCCTCTAATGGGGGTGAGAAGTGAAAAATAAGTGAGATGGAATAAGGAACGAGAGGGGTATTCTTGGGCCACATAGTGGGGCATAGGGGTAGCTATATAAGAGGAAGCCCACACCTAGGTATGTAATGTATAGGAGGGAGTAGTTGTGGTACATGAGGTGCCTCGGCCTAGACTTTTCCACCCTTATTTATATACCTTTTACCTTTAATGAATTTTATTTAATTAACTTCTCAGGGCTCAAAGGACAAGAGCATAATGTGTAAGATATAACAATGATTACTCCCTTTTAGGTAAGGCGGTTCATTTCTCTCTAGGGGTTGGGACAATCATGGGTTTCTAAATGATAGAGGAGTCTCATCTAGGGCCTATGGAACCAGGGTGATGGCCATGGATTAGGGTACAGATCATGCAATTGATTTTTCCCACGTGCTAATTATTTTTGTCCCGGCCATATTTTGCATTTTGTGGTACAATTTCCTGTTAAAAGTGGCTGATTATGCTTCTCACTTTTTCTTTTAATTGCTTCAACCTTCAGGGCATCATTCTAGGCCTGACCCAAGGTGGGGGCAAGGGGGTAGTGTTACACAGTATTTTTCCACACCTCATGCACTTCCCTGTGACATACCCTGAAGTGTCCGAAATATGACCATAATGCAGTGTACTCATTCATATATGTAGTTTAGAGCCTTCCTGTTGGGTCCCTATAATACTAGTGATTACCCCATTACTATTGTAGTTATACCCCTTATTTATATTTTTGTGCCCCTATTACCCCCATATTGTTATTTCTGTGCCCCATAGAATCCCTCTATTGTTATTTTTGTGGCTTTATATTATTATTGTTAGGTCGGCTGGATTATATTGTGACTCCTTAGACTCCTATATATAGAAAGGAGGTTTTGTCATTTGTATCATCCAAGAATTGTTCATTTATGTAATGTAAAGGAGGTTGCCCCCTCGAAGAGGCTGAATTCTAAGGCGTTGATCTATCTTTTCTATCTTTTCTTGAGCTGGTTTCATAACATTTGGTATCAGAGCTTTGGATTCTAGGGTTTCGCTGCTCCAAACAGGTCATCGTGGAATTTTCGCTATAACTTTTTTCTGTGACGTTTCAGAAGTCGCAAAAAAAACCCATTTGAGAAGAAATCGCGCTGAACCTTGGGTCCGAATTTCAGAGCTTTTGCGCGATATTTGCGGAGATATGATCTGAGGAAGTTGGTCTTTTTGCAGACTCCTGAATTACATTCAAAACAGGTGACCTGGGGAAAATCGTCATAACTTTCTCTCTGGGGATCGGATTGAAATTTCGTAAGAAGGTACAGAAAGAGGACGGACTGTAGTTTCTTGTATATGTGTTTCAGATCCAAAGGTTGAAACAGTGACTCGTGGCACGTCGTACAAGTTCGCTCTACTGAACTAGTCTAAAAGCAAGTCACTGTGGGAGATTTCACATAACTCTTCCTTGGAGAATCCAATTTGGGTCAGACTTGTGGCATTGGAAAGAGGACACAGAGGGCTACTACAGGTCACAAATTCAGAACTAGATGATTGGAAAGTACAGAGATACATCAGAGGCAATATCGAGCTCCTACAAAGTGAAAAAAGGTGTGTAGATTTTCTTAAATTTTTGCTTAAGCTTGGTTTGAAAATTTATTTTGAAGGAATTCAAAGGGCATAGTAGAGCATTATTATCGGTAACTGATGCCCCGAGGAAAGAAAATGCAAACACCTAGTAAGGAACCTGAAAGCTCTAGCATGACTCATGAAGAAGAGGAAGAAATGCTACATGATATATCAAAATTACAAGAACAAGTGCAACAAATGTCCCTTGCACAAAAAGGAACAGAATCTAAGATGGATGGTTTAAAGAAAGGTGTAGAAGCTAAGATGGATGTTTAAAGAAAGGCGTAGAAGCTAAGATGATTGACGTGGAAGCTAAGATGGATGATTTGAAGATAGATTTGAAGACAGACATGGACGAATTGAAGATAAATATGAATAAGTTGCTACAAGAAATGGTCACTAATGGTGAAAGGGTAGTAAAGGAAACTCATGATGAGAACAAAAGAAATGTTAATCATGATTCCATAGACTCTAATGTTGGATCGAAGAATCACCATATTCCAAAAATCGATATGAGGAAGTTTGATGGCAAGGATCCCGCCACATGGATATTACAGATGGAGCAATTCTTCGATCTCAATAATGTGCAAAACACACAAAAGGTACGTATGGCAACTTTATATTTGGAACCAAATCAGTTTGTATGGTATCAATGGCTTTGTTCTCGTAAACAATTTATCACTTGGGCAATTTTTACGGAAGAATTGATAGCACATTATGAGGATACAAAAAGCAACACTTTTTTTAGCCAATTGATAAGTCTCAAACAAAAGGGTTCAATAATGGAGCACATTGAGGAGTTCCAAAAATTGAACATAAGGGTAAAAGATATTCCAGAGGAGCATAGGATTGATGTGTTCATAGGGTCTTTAAAGGATAATATCCAACATGATGTTCGCCTTTGGGAACCTGATTCATTAGAGAAGGCATTCAGGTTAGCAAGAAAAATGGAAAGCAAAATTATGGCAACTAGGAAGCATACCACTCACAACTATAAAGACGGAAGTGTTGTTGCCCCTAGTCTTCCACAACCTACAAGGTTGACACCACAACAATTGGAAGAAAAAAGAGCAAAAGGGCTTTGTTACAATTGTGATAGCAAATACACAAAAGGTCATAAGTGTGCTGAGAAGAAATTATTCTACATAGATTGTGAAGAGGAAGAAGAAAAGGAGCAAGAAAGGTCAAAAGAAGAGGATATACTCCAGGAACAAAGCCTAGATGAAGAACAAATAAATCCGACCATATCTTGTAATGCATTGGCGGGAATTACCACTCCTCAAACCATCAAGATAGAAGGACAAATCAAGAAGAAAAAGGTAATAGTGTTGATTGATTCAGGAAGCACCCACAATTTTATTCATTGTAGGGTAGCAAAAGAATTGAATTGCTTCCTATATCCAGCACCAGAGTGTCAAGTGATGATTGCAAATGGAGGAACAATAAATTGCTCTGGAAAGTGCCATAATATCAAGCTATCCATGGGAGAATATGTATTGACTAGCCCAATGCTTTCCATTCCAATGGGAGGTGCTGATGTTGTACTAGGAGTCCAATGGCTACAATCCTTGGGTACAATAGCTTTTAATTTTCAAGAACTTTTCATCAAATTTTCTACGGAAGGAAAGGAAGTTGAATTAAGGGGTATTGCAGGGAAACCAGGAAAGATAATCAGCTCTAATGGCATGACAAAGCTTCTAAAAAAGGAGCAAAGAGGTGTAATTGCACAATTATGTTCGCTAGATGTTTCCACATTGGAATCATCTATTTCTCCAGATCTCCAAAAAGTCCTGGACAATCATTCCAAGGTATTTGAGACTCCCAAAGGTCTCCCACCTATGCGTGATCATGATCATGCTATTCATCTGATTCCAGGAAGTGTTCCTCCAAACATCAGGCCGTACAGATATCCCTATGTCCAAAAAAGTGAAATTGAACGTATGGTTGCAGAAATGCTAGAGGCTGGTATAATTCAACCGAGTCAAAGTTCTTTCTCAGCTCCAGTAGTATTGGTGCACAAGAAGGATGGATCATGGCGCATGTGTCCGGATTATAGGGAGCTCAACAAGCTCACTATTAAAGATAAGTTCCCCATTCCTGTCATTGATGAATTACTGGATGAATTGCATGGATCAATTTACTTCACCAAGTTGGATCTTCGTTCAGGATATCATCAAATCAGAATGAAGATTGAAGACATTCCGAAAACGGCATTTAGAACTCATGAGGGTCATTATGAATTTTTGGTCATGCCTTTTGGCCTTACCAATGCACCTTCAACATTTCAAGGTTTGATGAATTCAATTTTCAAACCATTCCTTAGAAAATTTGTGTTAGTATTTTTTGATGATATACTAATCTACAGCAAGTCTTGGAAGGATCATGTTGAACATGTTGACAGGGTGCTACAACTATTGGAGGAGAAACAATTATATGCAAAAAGATCCAAATGTTTCTTTGGAGTCCAGGAGGTGGAATATTTGGGTCATATTGTATCTCATGAAGGAGTTAAGGTAGACCCTAGCAAAATTAAAGCCATTAAGGAATGGAAAATCCCCACATCCATAAAGCATCTGCGAGGATTTCTTGGGTTGACAGGGTATTATCGCAAGTTTGTTAAGAATTATGGGAGAATAGCAGCACCTCTAACAACATTATTGAAGAAAGATTCATTTTCATGGACTCCGGAAGCAACAAAGGCCTTTGAACATCTTAAAGAGGCAATGTGCCAAGCACCGGTCTTAGCTACACCGGACTTCACAAAAACCTTTATTGTGGAATGTGATGCTTCAGGAAATGGAATTGGTGCTGTTCTAATGCAAGATGAAAGACCCATTGCTTTTGAAAGTCGTCCAATCAAGGGAAAGTTTTTAAGCAAAGCTATTTATGAGAAGGAAATGTTGGCAATACTCCATGCACTTAAGAAATGGCGACCCTACCTAATGGGAAGACACTTCAAGGTAAAAACGGATCATGATAGCCTTAAATACTTTTTAGAACAAAGATTATCCTCTGAAGAGCAACAAAAGTGGGTCACAAAGATGTTGGGTTATGACTTTGAAATCATCTACAAAAAAGGGAAGCAAAATGTGGTGGCAGATGCACTCTCAAGAAAGGATGAGGATGTGGAAGCATTGTTGTGTGCCATTTCTATTATCCAACCAGATTGGATAAACGAAGCAAGGGAGGAATGGAAGAATGACGAAGAAGTGTGGGCACTTATTCGAAAGCTACAACAAGATTCCAGTACTTCTGATACATTTAGCTGGCAAAATGATTCGTTATGGTACAAAGATCGCTTATACCTCTGTAAGAATTCCCAGCTAAAACAAAAGATTCTTATGGAATTGCACACTTCTCCCTTAGGAGGGCACTCAGGATTTTTAAAAACTTACCACAGGGTTAAGAAGGAATTTTTTTGGGATGGCCTTAAATCAGATATTCAAAAGTTTGTGGCGGAATGTTTGGTTTGCCAACAAAATAAAGTTGAAACAATTAAGACACCGGGTCTATTACAACCTTTATCCATTCCAAGCCAACGTTGGGAGGAGGTTTCAATGGATTTTATCACAGGTTTACCCAAGTCTGAGGGAAAGAGTGTCATCATGGTGGTAGTTGACAGACTTACCAAGTATGCACACTTTTGTGCATTATCACATCCATTTAAAGCCAGTACAGTTTCTACTGCATTTATGGAAACAGTTCAAAAGCTACATGGAAACCCAAAGATTATTGTAAGTGACAGAGATCCCATTTTCACTGGAAATTTTTGGACAGAATTATTTTCTTGTCTTGGTACTCAGTTAGCTCATAGCTCATCTTATCATCCTCAATCTGATGGGCAAACTGAGATAGTAAACAAATGTTTGGAAGGATATCTTCGTTGCTTTGTATCTGATAAACAGACACAATGGGTCAAATGGTTGCCTCTGGCTGAATGGTGGTATAACACTTCCTTCCATACAGCAACAAAAATGACCCCATTTATGGCACTTTATGGGTATCAACCACCATCCATCACATCATATTTAAGAGAAAATTCTAAGGTTCAGGCAGTGGAACATCACATCGAACATCAACAACAAGTCCTCCAACTCTTAAAGGATAACCTCGTGTTGGCACAAAATAGAATGAAACAACAGGCAGATCAACATCGCAGTGAAAGAAGTTTTGATGTAGGTGATTGGGTATTCCTACGGCTACAACCATATAAGCAAATGTCCCTAAAGCAAGCTAAGAAGGATAATAAATTATCACCAAAGTATTATGGTCCGTACAAGGTGTTGCAAAAGATTGGTACTATGGCATACAAATTGGAGCTTCCTGCAGCTTCTCGATTGCACCCAGTTTTCCATGTTTCATGTTTAAAGAAGGTTATAGGCGACAAGCTCCCAATTCAAACAATATTGCCAGAACTTGACGAGGAAGGAAAAATTATATTGGAACCGGAAGCAGTCACAGAAACAAGAACTCGACAGCTACGAAATCGATCAATTTCAGAGTATCTTATCAAGTGGAAGAACTTATCCGCTGAAGATTCCACATGGGAGGATGAGAATTTTATGCAGAAGTATCCAGAACTACTCAAGCGTTGAGGACAACACTTTTTTGAAGGAGAGGGGCATGTTGGGTCCCTATAATACTAGTGATTACCCCATTACTATTGTAGTTATACCCCTTATTTATATTGTTGTGCTCCTATTACCCCCATATTGTTATTTCTGTGCCCCATAGAATCCCTCTATTGTTATTTTTGTGGCTTTATATTATTATTGTTAGGTCGGCTAGATTATATTGTGACTCCATAGACTCCTATATATAGAAAGGAGGTTTTGTCATTTGTATCATCGAAGAATTGTTCATTTATGTAATGTAAAGGAGGTTGCCCCCTCGAAGAGGCTGAATTCTAAGGCGTGGATTTATCTTTTCTATCTTTTCTTGAGTTGGTTTCATAACACTTCCTAAGGCATTGATTGGAAAATTCCTTGAGCTTCATAACACTTCCTAAGGCATTGATTGGAAAATTCCTTGAGCTTCCCCTAAAGGAAATAGCTCTTTAACCCTAATTTGAGAATCATCGCTCCTATGAGGCTAAAAACTGCAATGGTCACTTGTTGCACTATGTATTACCTGCCATGAAATCGCTCTGTTCCCTTGCATACCCATGATGATCCCAAAAAGGTAATTTTCCCAAATGAGATGAGAAGCTTCGTGATCTTTAAGATTCAAGAGCGACAAGCTGAAGGTGGCTTCACATAGATGAGGTCGAATCCTGCCATTTTGACCTGTTTGTCTTATCTCTATGAGCTACCTCCTTGAGATGTGGGCCTAATCCTATCTTTGGAGAAGTCATAACTCCCTCTCCTAGCCTATATATTCATCTTCTTCCATTCCCAAATGGTTGGCCAGGTGAGAGGTTGGGTTGATCTATGTTCATTTGCACCCCTATGCTAAGCTTGTGCTTAGAGGCTATTCATTAGACTTGGAGAAGGAGTGTTTGGAGAGTTTCTTGGCTTGGACTTGGATTACCACTTAAGGAGAGCCTTTCAACATCAAGGCTATGGTTGCAAGCTTCCCTTTATTCTTTAAATAATACACAACTATTGGTTCATCTTCCCGAAATATATATGTTTATGTATGTATTAGCTTGGCATTCATTGATCAACTAAGTAGGTTATCATTGGTTTTGGCATGCTTTGTTGTCTCTTGATCACATGTGCAGGTACATAAGCGCTGAAAGACAAAGGAACAAGTCCATGACACAAGCAATTCGAGGATCTCAATAAAGGAAATCGGAATAGCATCAGAGAGAGGCAGGTCATCTCTCTCGTTCTATTTTTCAATTATAATCTAAGAAGATGTCTAGTTGGTTGTCACTTTAGTTGCTAGAATCACTCATTGGGGTAGAGAGATCATATTTGTCTGCAGAGAGGATTAACCTTGTCAGCAGGTAGGGAGGCTAGCCCATGTGGACCTAGAATGTGAATGTGGACCCAAGTGGGAGAAAAGATGAATGGGGGTATAGTGAGTGGAAAGGGAGTAATATGTGCGAGGAAAGGAGAGGGACCACACACCCAAATTTAGGGTTTCCCAAGTAGCACAACCCTAGAACCAAATGGTCAATAAAGGAGATCGCAAGGGACTAAGGTCCAATGGTAACGACCAAAAGAGATCAAGGGGACAAGGGCACAAACTAAGCCTACTCTTTCCGCCAAATCCCCCCATCAATCCATACCCAAAAGTATCCATGATAAGTAAATCCAATACTCAATTACCAAATGACAAGACATACCTTTAGATTCAAGAGGCCCGCCTTCAAACATACGATCAATATAGGTGGTTGAGGTACCACATGGTTGGCTCAGGGTGTAGAGAAATGGCACAACTAGCTAGTAGGAGGCATCAAGGGGTTGCTAGTTGCCAGCTAAGGCTCATCACAGAGAAAATATTCTCCCGGGGATATCACCCACAAAGTGGTGGATAACAATTCCTAATTGTGATTTGTATCTAATGCAATCACAAGTCTAACAATGTTCATTTTTATTAAGGCACAAATGCGTCCTCATAATCTACTCCTTCCTTTTGTGAATAGCCTTTTGCAACCAACCTACCATTAAACTTCTCTATACTACTATCATAATTGAATTTAGATGTGTACACCCGTTTTGAGCCTGTACGAACTTTATATTTAGGCACTTTAATTAGTTCCCAAGTGTTATTTTTTGCAAATGAATTATATTCCTCCAGCATAACATTTATCCAGTCTTTATGATCCAATGCTTTCTCAAATTTAAAAGTTCTTCAACACTCATAATTTAATACCTATAAGCATGATCTTTATACTTGATCAGTGGTTAGATTTTCCATATAGATATTTGTAGTGTTTCAGTATTTAGCGGAGTAGCTCGACTCTTGGTTGGTGTACTTTAGTTGACACTTCTAGCTTCAATACCACTTTGATATTCAACATCATCTCGTTGATCTTCATTTTTTTCTACTTTTTCACCTTCAATACCTTCTTTAGGGAGTTTGAATACATTTTTACGATAATCATCTGCATACATCCCTCCTTAGAAGTACTTCATAAATAATATGATCATCCATTTTGTAAGCTTTATGGTCAACATAATAGTTAGTGAAAATATAGTTGATTGAATTTGCATTGAGTTTTCTTATATCTTCTTTTGGGCATATTCCCCAAAAGAAAATCTACGTCACTCTTTCTAATTGTTGTGGGGGGGCATATGGAGAGATTTAATGGGGGGGGGGGGGTTGCTATTATTGGGTGAAAAAGCACTCCATTGACTCATGAAATAGAGAAAATGAAAAGAAAAAGAGGTAAAAGGACAAGAATCAAACACTTGAGACTCTCAAACTTTTGGAGTCCATGGTAAGTTTTATTGAGACATCAATGGACACTTAAAACTCCCAAACATTTAGAGTCCATGGTAAGTTTTATTGAGACTTCAACGGATACTTAAGACTCCAAAAATTTTAGAGGCCATGGTAAGTTTCATTGATACTTCATCCAATGAGATTTAGTAACAGTGACATGTAGTTTGAAGGCATATTTATAAATTTATGGCACTTTGAATTTATTACAATGAGTTTTCTTGTGTTTTTCTTTCTATATGTTGTGTATGTGCATCTAAGTATTTTTTTTTATCTATGTAGAACTTGAGCTTAACCTAGTTGTAGATTTAGGTTGTTGGAGTGTCATTGAAAATGTCAATGGTTGACTTGATTCAGGTCATTGGAGTGCCATTGACAAAGTCAATGGTTGATTTTGTTGTTGACCCTCAGATAATCTGAATCTACAATCTAGTTAAGGATGCCCCTTCATAGAGTCAAATTGTAGCTCTTTATATTTGAGTTGGTTTTGATACTTTGTGTGTGTGTGTGTGTAAGAGAGAGAGAGAGAGAATGGTCCATGGAATGGATAAAACAAAGAAAACATGGTATCAACAAGGAATTGTTGGGTAGAATTATAAGAAGAAAAATTTCACAAGCAACAAAGAAATGGTACACATAGGTATATTAATGTCAAGGAACAAAGATTGAAAAGGATATAAAGAATGAAAAGGTGATGATAATGAAATAATTAAAGTGTTGAGGGCCATGTCTACTAAGATGGTTATGATGGAAGCAATGTAGAGAAGAGGTGTTGCAAAAAATCTTTGTGATGTCAATGATGATGAGAACAACCATAATTTCCTCAAGAAGAAACTAAAGAAGCCTAAGCTCTAAAGGAAAGACTTATAAGGACATGAATAGATATGAGAGGTAAAGTGAATATGGGAACTCATACCTACTTAGGAGCTTACACCTAGAGGAATTAATTCATTAGATTTGGGAAATGGATAATTTATTCAAATTTGAGTAACTCTAAAACCATATGAGATTGAAGCTTGCATGCGGTATGCTAAAAAGGGCATGCATACTCATGGTGGGATAATTTACAATTGGGCATCCAAAGAAAGGCAAAGATGAAGATTGGTCTGCTCAAGACAAGATGGTTTCTGTGTTGAAGGGCAATTCTTCGTGTGGACTACAAATTCAATTTGTTCATGAATCTATGAAACTGTAGACAAAAGGAGATGGTGATGAAAGAATACATTGAGATTTTTTTTATTAGTTGTTATTTAGTTCCTCACCATGTGATGAATGTGGTGACATTGTTGCAAGGTATCTCAATAGACTCCAATATGCTATCCGACATGAGAGTATAATGGTGCGAATTCAAATTTTCACAAAGGTGTGTTGATTTGTTTTAAAGGTCGAAGGGTCTCTTTCAAGAAAATAACAAATTTCTTAATGCGGAGGAAGGAGACGTTGAGGTAAAGAAATGTATGGAAGAGGATAGCAATGTGGAAGTAAACAACTAAATACCAACATAAGCATAACGAGGAAAACATTAAAGGGAAATTATGAAACCTCTAGACATTGAGAACTCCTAGAAAAAGAGGAGGATTATTTAATGAAATAGGCTTTAATTGTGGAGAAAAGGGACATTCAGCTCATGAGTGTAAAAAAAAATGAATGCCATAGAAGGTAGGAAAGAGAAACATGCATAGCTTGAGGAGTAGAGAATTCAATCATTGGATATTTTGCTGCATAAAACATTGATAGGTGTAGTGAGAATGTAAAGAAAACCTCATGTTCTAGAGACTATTATTGAAATTAGAGTGATAGCATGAGGAAAAATAACTCGAGTGACAAAAAATAATATTCAAAACCAAGAGAAAGATTGATGGCAAGTGATGTTCAATTATTTTAGATGGTGCTAATGTTGAGAATTAGTGCCTACATAGGTCATTCAAAGATAAATATGAATTATGCACCTCATTCAAAGGCATATATAGTCTTGCTGTTGCAAAAGAGACACGATGACACTATTTTCACATGGTTCTTGGAAAATTTTAGTTGAAGAATTACCATGACAATATTCTATGCAATCTTATGCTAATATATCCGTATTACATTTCACTTTGAAGACCATGGCAATTCACTAGAACATTATTCATGCTGATGGGCTAAAGAATATATGCATTTTGGAGAAGGGAAGACAAAGGTTTAGGTCTCTTCCTTTGAAAGAGGAAAAAAGGGACAACAACAATATCTACATCAATAATTGTTAATATTTGTAGAGTGATGTTATGTAAAATATATGCGGGTTTGAAAGAGTAGAAGAGGTTAAGATGTTGCTTTTCAACTAAATAAATCCAAATCTAAATTGGAAAAGGGTGAAGTGATGAGATCCCCATGGAGGTCACATGGTTGATTTTTTTTTTAAATAAGTCATATAAGATGAACTTCTAAGGGGATTACCTATTTAATGAATCTCTCCAATTATATTGGTTTGAGTTTGTCAAACAAGGCACCTAATAACTTAACTCCCATTGAAAGCGAGGAGATTAATAGGAAAGTTTAGGAGCGTTATTACATTGCGCATTGATAAAAAGGAATCTTAAATCCGTATGTATAACCTAATGTACTAGCACCACAAAGGAGAAGAAACATAATTTCTAATCAAACGAGACTATTACCTCAAAACGGGTACTCTAGCCCAAAAACCCCAAAATAACAACCCAAAAACGAAAATTGTGTATGCCAAAACAATGTTTTTTGTTTAGGGTAAAGTTTCAACATTTTTTTAAATGGAAGTAAAAACCATTTTTTTTTTTCTGGAAAAATGGATTAAAAAACACCCTCAAAAAAATAAGTGTTGATGTTCGAACAAAAAATAAATAAATCAGGTTACAATTTTGACACTTTTTAGGAATGGAATTAAAAATAAAATATCAAGACTTTGAAAAAATGTAAAATTCCATTAATTCTCGGACATGATGTTAAAGATAAAATATCATGTCTCAAACGCATAATTCCAACAATTTCCGTCCATGTTGTTAAAGATAAAACATCTTGACTCTAAAAAACCCTCAAATTGTAATTTTTTTCCACAATAGCATTCAAGATAAAATGTCATAATTCAGAAAAATCTTAAGATTTTGAAAAATTTCAACCATGTAATTAAAAACCTTAAGTTTTTAACATATTTCAACCATGAAATTATGGACAAATTATATGACTAAAACAATTTTTTTAAATTAACAAGTAAATGAAAGATTTATTATTCCAAGAGTAATTTTTATTTCAAAGGCTAAAACTATAGATCTTTTAATTTTTTAGCCTAATACAACTTATCCTATTGAAACAAAAACCTAAAAATAAACCATCAAAATGAATTGTCCCTTTTAATGAGGCATTAAAATTTCAACAATTTTAAAACTATCTTACACCAAATGATAACAATAAATAATATCATGGCAATATCACCGTATAATTTAAAAAATCAACATTAATTTCTAATATTTATTTGCTTTTAATCAAAATATCAACTTTCGTAGATTGAATATTACATACATTTTATTTTTATAATTCATTATTGCATTCGCCGGGGATTCACTAGATATTTTAGGTATCTATTTTTTCATTAACTGCTTTTATACCCCTGTTGACAAGGTTAATCCTCTCTGCAAACAGAGATGATACCTCTAGCCCAATGAGGGGGTCTAGCAACTGAAGGGACAATCAACTAGACATCTTCCTAGATTATGATTGAAAAATAGAACAAGAGAGAAGGCCTACCTTGCTCTGATGCTAATCTGATTTCCTTTGTTGAGATCCTCGAACTACTTGTTTCAAGGTCTTGTTTCTGTTTCTTTCTACGCTTATGTACCTGCACAAACAACCAAGAGACAATAAATCATGCAAAAACTAATAGAAAATCCAATAATAATATATTTAGCTGATCAAGGAATGCCAATCCAATACATACATGAACATATATATTTTGGGAAGATGAACACGCAGTTGCATTATTATTTAAAGAATAAAGGGGAAGCTTACAACCATAACCCTGATGTTGAAAGGCTCTCCTTGAGTGGTAACTCAATTCCAAGCCAAGAAACTCTCCAACACTCCTCCAAGTCTAATGAATAACCTCTAAGCACAAGCTCAACATAGGGGTGAAAATGGACATAGATCAACCATTTGGGAATGGTAGAGGGGAAATTTATAGGCTAGGAGAGGGAGTTAGACCTCCTCCAAAGATAGGATTAGGCCCACATATTAAGGATGTAGCTCATAGGGATGAGACCAAGAGGTCAAATTAGGAGGATTCGACCTCATCTATGCAAAACCAACTCCAACTCACTGCTCTGGAAGCTTCTAGATCACGAAGCATATCATCCTCTTTGGGAAAAATTCCTTTTTGATACCATCACGGGTATGAGAGAGAACATAGCGATGCAATTGTTGGCTTAACAAGGTGCAACATGTGATCATCGCAATTTTGAGCTTCATAAGGACGATGATTCTCGTTTTAGGGTTTCATGAGCTATTTCTTCAGGGAAAGCTCTAGATATTTTTCGGGAAAAGTTAAAGGAGGGATTTGAGCTATACACATTGATGAGTATATAGTATAATGATAATGTTTCGGGCACTTCAGGTTATGTCACAGGGAAGTGCAGGAGGAATGACAAAATACTGTGTAACAGATGCCCCCTAAAGAATGAAGGCAGAACGAGGAGTGATGACTGAAATGCTTTACGACCTTTTGGAAAGGACGAGGACACACACTGTCAGGAGACCTGCAAATCAAGGATGCATATACATATACATATTTGAGATTAATACATGAATCCATGGCATGGACGCTACCATCCGGATGATGAAGACTATATAAAAAGATTGATGGTATGGGCGTAACCATTCAGATAACAAGGATCAATATAAATATTCAGTCTCACGGTATGGTCAAAACCATCTGTATAGTAGAAACATGTGTACAATCATGAATAACATAAAACTCCATGCAGTCTGACCCATAACAAACAGGACTCAGGGTCTTGCGCTCCATCCTAACCCGATCAATGTACGAATCCCAGCATGTGAATAAACATGTTCAAGTCAAACATGCTAGAAAACCACCTGACTACTAGCCAATGATGTGGAGCATTAAAAAGTACGAGAGAAACCACCAATAATGAAAATGGCCCTCAAGGTATAACAGTACAATCCGTGAAGAACTGACCATTAAGGGATGCTAGCTCTAAGGTACTAAAAGGGAGTTCCTAAATCATCTTCCTGGATAGTGAGCTAAAGTCGACAGGAAGTGACTCGTCGAAGGAGGGAAATGATGAATCCCCTATCATCGACACAAAACAAGGAACAAAGTGGAACAATATTTAGGACTGTAGCAATGACTCAAACAATGTATAGGTAAATAACTGCAAATTGGACTTCTCTTGAACATATTGGCGACACGACTCTGGAGTGTGGAAGCATCTGACTCATCACGGGACTAAAGGTCATGATGAAAGTGTGGAATAGTTGAATGAGAGGCAAGATGGATCACCCAAACCTGGGAGGACAAGTGACCAAGTGAGGATATACCAAACCCGACACAAGTGCATAAGAGGTTCATGTTCAAGAGCGACATGCTACCTATACAAAGGATGTCTCATCTTCATTTTCCCCCATTATTTCTAGCGAGTGCCCCAATTATTTTTTATCACAAGCTTGAAGGGGATAACATATGCTTGTTATGTAAGTTAATTCTTTAAATGAATCCATCCTAGTAATTTTTACGATCTCTAAGAAGGAGAAGCTCGGTCCCGTCATGGTGACGAGCCTTTCGTCGCAAAAGTTTAACGAGCCCGACGTAAGAATAACTTAGTATCTTTTTCATGTTTAGAGAGTTTGAAAAAGAAATGTGTCAGGTTCCTATAATACTAGTGATTACCCCATTACTATTGTAGTTGTATCCTTTATTAATATTGTTGTGCCCTTATTGTCCCCATATTGTTTTTATTGTGCCCCATAGAATCCCTCTATTGTTATTTTTGTGCCTTTATATTATTATTGTTAGGTCGGCTAGGTTATATTGTGACTCCTTAGACTGTTATATATAGAAAAGAGGTTTTGTCATTTGAATCATCCAATAATTGTTCATTAGTGTAATGTAAAGGAGGTTGCCCCCTCGAAGAGGCTAAATTCTGAGGCGTTGATCTATCTTTTCTATCTTTTTGTGAGTTGGTTTCATAACATTTGGTATCAAAGCTTTGGATTCTAGGGTTTCGCTGCTCCAAATAGGTCATCGTGGCATTTTCGCTATAATTTGTTTTTGCGACGTTTCAGAAGCGAAAAAAAAACCCATTTGAGACTAAATCGTACTGAACCTCGGGCCCGAATTTCAGAGCTTTTCGCACTATATTTGCGGAGATATGATCTGAGGAAGTTGGTCTTTTTGTAGACTCCTGAATTACATTACAAAAAGATGACCTGGGGAAAATCGTCATAACTTTCTCTCTGAGCATCGGATTGAAATTTTGTAAGAAGGTACAAAAAGAGGACAGACTGTAGTTTCTTGTATATATTTTTCAGAGCCAAAGGTCGAAACAGGGACACATGGCACATTGTACAAGTTCTCTCTACTAAACTAGTCTATAATCAGGTCACTGTGGGAGATTTGGCATAACTCTTCCTTGGAGAATCCAATTTGGATCAGATTGGTGGCATTGGAAAGAGGACACAAAGGGATACTGTAGGTCACAATTTTAGAACTGGATGATCTGAAATTACAGAGATACATCAGAGGCAATATCGAGCTCCTACAAAGTGAAATAATGTGTGTTGATTTTTTAAAATTTTGCTTAAGATTGGTTTGAAAAATTATTTTGAAGGAATTCAAAGGGCATAGTAGAGCATTATTATCGGTAACTGATTCCTCAAGGAAAGAAAATGCAAACACCTAGTAAGCAACTTGAAAGCTCTAGCATGACTCATGAAGAAGAGGAAGAAATGCTACATGATATATCAAAATTACAAGACCAAGTGCAACAAATGTCACTCTCATAAAAGCTAACAAAAGCTAAGATAATGGCATGGATTTTAAGGTAAAGGGCATGGAAGCTAAGATGGATGATTTGAAGACAGATTTGAAGACAGGCATGGCAGATTTGAAGACAAATTTGACAAATTTTCTGCAAGAAATACTTACTAATGGTGAAAGGGTAGTAAAGGAAACTCATGATGCGAACAAAAGAAATGTTAATCATGATTTCATAGACTCTAATATTGGATCGAAGATCCACCATATTCCAAAAATCGATATGAGGAAGTTTGATGGCAAGGATCCCGCAACATGGAAATTACAAATGGAGCAATTTTTCGATCTCAATAATGTGCAAAACACACAAAAGGTACGTATTGCAACTTTATATTTGGAACCAAATCAGTTTGTATGGTATCAATGGCTTTGCTCTCGTAAACAAATTATCACTTGGGAAATTTTTACGGAAGAATTAACAACACATTATGAGGATACAAAAAGCAACACTTTTTTTAGCCAATTGATAAGTCTCAAACAAAAGGGTTCAATAATGGAGCACATTTAGGAGTTCCAAGAATTGAACATAAGGGTAAAAATATTCCAGAGGAGCATAGGATTGATGTGTTCATAGGGACTTTAAAAGATAATATCCAACATGATGTTTTCCTTTGGGAACCTGATTCATTAGAGAAGGCATTCAGGTTAGCAAGAAAAATGGAAAGCAAAATTATGGCAACCAAGAAGCATACCACTCACAACTATAAAGATGGAAGTGTTGTTTCCCATAGTCTTCCACAACCTATAAGGTTGACGCCGCAACAATTGGAAGAAAAAAGAGCAAAAGGGCTTTGTTACAGTTGTGATAGCAAATACACTAAAGGTCATAAGTGTGCTGAGAAGAAATTATTCTACATATATTGTGAAGAGGAAGAAGAAAAGGAGTAAGAAAGGTTAAAAGAAGAGAATATACTCCAGGAACAAAGCCTAGATAAAGAAGAAATGAATCCGACCATATCTTGTAATGCATTGGTTGGAATTACCACTCCTCAAACCATCAATATGGAAGGACAAATCAAGAAGAAAAAGGTAATAGTGTTGATTGATTCAGGAAGTACCCACAATTTTATTCATTGTAAGATAGCAAAAGAATTGAATTGCTTCCTATATCCAGCACCAGAGTGTCAAGTGATGGTTGCAAATGGAGGAATGATAAATTGCTCTGGAAAGTGCCATAATATCAAGCTATCCATAGGAGAATATGTATTGACTAGCCCAATGCTTTCCATTCCAATGGGAGGTGTTGATGTTGTACTAGGAGTCCAATGGCTACAATCCTTGGGTACAATAGCTTTTAATTTTCAAGAACTTTTCATGAAATTTTCTGCGGAAGGAAAGGAAGTTGAATTAAGGGGTATTGTAGGGAAACCGAGAAAGATAATCAGCTTTAATGGTATGACAAAGCTTCTAAAAAACGAACAAAGAGGTGTAATTGCATAATTATGTTCGCTAGATGTTTCCACATCGAAATCATCTGTTTCTCCAGATCTCCAAAAATCCTTGGACAATCATTCCAAGGTATTTGAGACTCCTAAAGGTCTCCCACCTATTCGTGATCATGATCATGCTATTCATCTGATTCCAAGAAGTGTGCCTCCAAACATCAGGCCGTACAAATATCCCTATGCCCAAAAGAGTGAAATTGAACGTATGGTTGCAGAAATGCTAGAGGCTGGTATAATTCAACCTAGTCAAAGTTCTTTCTCTGCTCCAGTAGTATTGGTGCACAAGAAGGATGGATCATGGCGCATGTGTTTAGATTATAGGGAGCTCAACAAGCTCACTATTAAAGATAAGTTTCCAATTCCTGTCATTGATGAATTACTAGATGAATTGCATGGATCAATCTACTTCACCAAGTTAACTCTTCGTTCAGGATATCATCAAATCAGAATGAAGACTGAGGACATTCCGAAAACAGCATTTAGAACTCATGAGGGTCATTATGAATTTTTGGTTATGCCTTTTGGCCTTACCAATGCACCTTCTACATTTCAAGGTTTAATGAATTCCATTTTCAAACCCTTCCTTAGAAAAATTGTGTTAGTATTTTTTGATGATACTCTAATCTACAACAAATCTTGGAAGGATCATGTTGAACATGTTGACAGGGTGCTACAACTATTGGAGGAGAAACAATTATATGCAAAAAGATCCAAATGTTTCTTTGGAGTACAAGAGGTGGAATATCTGGGTCATATTGTATCTCATGAAGGAGTTAAGGTAGACCCTAGCAAAATTAAAGCCATTAAGGAATGGAAAATCCCCATGTACATAAAGCATTTGCGAGGATTTCTCGGGTGGACAGGGTATTATCGCAAGTTTGTTAAGAATTATGGGAGAATAGCAGCACCTCTAACAACATTATTGAAGAAAAATGCATTTTCATGGACTCTAGAAGCAACAAAGGCCTTCAAACATCTTAAAGAGGCAATGTGCCAAGCACCGGTCTTAGCTACACTAGACTTCACAAAAACCTTTATTGTGGAATGTGATGCTTCAGGAAATGGAATTGGTGTTGTTTTAATGCAAGATGAAAGACCCATTTCTTTTGAAAGTTGTCCAATCAAGGGAAATTTTTTACACAAAGCTATTTATGAGAAGGAAATGTTGGCAATACTACATGCACCTAAGAAATGGCGACCCTACCTAATGGGAAGACACTTCAAGGTAAAAACGGATCATGATAGCCTTAAATACTTTTTAGAACAAAGATTATCCTCTGAAGAGCAACAAAATTGGGTCACAAAGATGTTGGGTTATGACCTTGAAATCATCTACAAAAAAGGGAAGCAAAATGTGGTGGCAGATGCACTCTCAAGAAAGGATGAGGATGTGGAAGCATTGTTGTGCACCATTTCTATTATCCAACCAGATTGGATAAACAAAGCAAGGGAGGAATGGAAGAATGATGAAGAAGTGTGGGCACTTATTCGAAAGTTACAACAAGATTCCAGTACATCTGATACATTTAGCTGGCAAAATGATTCGTTATGGTACAAAGATCGCTTATACCTCTGTAATAATTCTCAACTCAAACAAAAGATTCTTATGGAATTACACACTTCTCCCTTAGGAGGGCACTCAGGATTTTTAAAAACTTACCACAGGGTTAAGAAGGAATTTTTTTGGGATGGCCTTAAATTGGATATTCAAAAGTTTGTGACAGAATGTTTGGTTTGCCAACAAAATAAAGTTGAAACAATTAAGACCCCAAGTCTATTACAACCTTTATCCATTCCAAGCCAACATTGGGAGGAGGTTTCAATGGATTTTATCACAGGTTTACCCAAGTCTGAGGGAAAGAGTGTCATCATGGTGGTAGTTGACAGACTTACCAAGTATGCACACTTTGTGCATTATCACATCCATTTAAAGCCAGTACAGTTTCTACTGCATTTATGAAAACAATTCAAAAGCTACATGGAAACCCAAAGATTATTGTAAGTGACAGAGATCCCATTTTCACTGGAAATTTTTGGACAAAAATATCTTCTTGTCTCGGTACTCAGTTAGCTCATAGCTCATCTTATCATCCTCAATCTGATGGGCAAACTGAGATAGTAAACAAATGTTTGGAAGGATATATTCTTTGCTTTGTATCTAATAAACAGACACAATGGGTCAAATGGTTGCCCCTGGATGAATGGTGGTATAACACTTCCTTCCATACAACAACAAAAATGACCCCATTTATGGCACTTTATGGATATCAGCCACCATCCATCACATCATATTTAAGAGAAAATTCTAAGGTTCAAGCAGTGGAACATCACATCGAGCATCAACAACAAGTCCTCCAACTCTTAAAGGATAACCTCATGTTGGCGCATAATAGAATGAAACAATAGGCAGATCAACATCGCAGTGAAAGAAGTTTTGATGTAGGTGATTGGGTATTCCTACAACTACAACCATATAAACAAATGTCTCTCAAGCAAGCTAAGAAGGATAATAAATTATCACCAAAGTATTATGGTCTGTACAAGGTGTTGCAAAAGATTGGTACTATGACATACAAATTGGAGCTTCCTGCAGCTTCTCGAGTGCACCCAGTTTTCCATGTTTCATGTTTAAAGAAGGTTATAGGCGACAAGCTCCCAGTTCAAACAATATTGCCAGAACTTGACGAGGAAGGAAAAATTATATTGGAATTGGAAGCAGTCACAGAAACAAGAACTTGACAGCTACGAAATCGATCAATTTCAGAGTATCTCATCAAGTGGAAGAACTTATCCGCTGAAGATTCCACATGGGAGGATGAGAATTTTATATAGAAGCATCCAGAACTACTCAAGCGTCGAGGACAACACTTTTTTTAAGGAGAGGGGGATGTTAGGTCCCTATAATACTAGTGATTACCCCATTACTATTGTAGTTGTATTCCTTATTAATATTGTTGTGCCCTTATTGCCCCCATATTGTTATTATTGTGCCCCATATAATCCCTCTATTGTTATTTTTGTGCCTTTATATTATTATTGTTAGGTCGGCAGGGTTATATTGTGACTCCTTAGACTCCTATATATAGAAAGGAGGTTTTGTCATTTGAATCATCTAAGAATTGGTCGTTTGTGTAATGTAAAGGAGGTTGCCCCCTCGAAGATGCTGAATTCTAAGGCGTTGATCTATCTTTTATATCTTTTTGTGAGCTGGTTCATAAGAAAATGAAAAAGAAAACTCCATCATGTCCATTTTTGTAATTTTTCTCTTGAACCCGAAAAGGTAGAAAACAATATCCGAGGGAGCCTCTTAATCATGTCGACCAAGGTGTAACTTTTTTGTAAACAATCAGTCTCAGCCCGAAAAAGGAGTAAACATATACTGAGGTGACGTTGATTCATTTACTTTCACGAGTTCAAAATGACAAGTACTTGACAATCTTTTCAATTTTCGAGAGTCAGAAAAGAGCTGAAAGATGACTCCAGGGGGGTTCCTTTTCATTTATTTAAGGAGTATGAAAAAGAGATAAAATAAAACTCCTAGAATTGTCAATAATGATCACTGTTCACATTGAAGGTTCTTGTAACTGCACAAGAAACACACCCATCATTGATATTGAGAAAATATTAAAATATTACAAAAATATTTGACAAAATGACTTTCAAAACTTATAAATAGGAAAAAGTAATTTCATTTTTTACCATTTTACCAAACTGAGCTCTGAAAGTGTTTTTGCGCCTTAATTTCCTTGATTTTCCAGTGGATGCTGCAAGAGATTCGGGGTACCGATTCACAATCTGTCTACGTCAGGTAAGAGCCTCATCCCTGCTCTTGCATTTCATTACCCTTTTATGCAATTTTAACGGTGAATTTTAAGCTAGAAAAGAGGATTTTTAAAATTTAGGTCATCGGCGACCATCGCGGGTATGGTCATCGAACCCACGATGGTTGCGCTTGAGCCCAAAGGCTTGCACGATGGTGCTGAGAGTGATTTTTGAAGATTAAAAACTCATTTAAAAGAAAAAAATGTTGATTTTTTTCCATGGAAAAGGCATTAAAAAGTGTTTAAATGTTGTTTTTAGGAGAAATATGGTCCTAGAGTGGAAAGAAAGAGGCCATGAGGCCGAGGATCACCAAGCATCTCAAGATCCGGCATGCATAAATGCTTTGAGGGATTGTGGCCTACTGAAATTCTTTCAGACCACAGGGTTGAGGGCATAGATGGAGTTGCTACCTTATTTGATCAGCCTTTGGGATGTAGATCGAGAGATCTTCATCATCAAAGGGCAAGAACTGGAATTGGAGGAATGGACATCTATTTCATCACGAGATTATCCCGTTGAGGAGAAGCTATTCAACTCTTTGGATCTCGCCAAGGAGGTGAGAGTACCAGAATTTTAGTCCATAGATACTGCCCTAGAGCCGAGATAACCAACGAAGGTAAGGTGAATATTGCAAAAATCACCAATAACCTCGTTCTAAGAACAATATTGTTCACCATGGAGTGTTTATTTGGCACACAAGCCCTTCATGAGGCTTCCAAGTCTTAGTTTTAGTACACTATTTCTTGTTTTACCCCCACCATCTTCAACTGGTGTGGAGGTCTTTTGGCGAACATGAAGTGCCAACTGACCAAGGGTAAGCACGAACACCTGAAGCATTTCGGGTTTGGTTCCATACTAGTGACCTTCTTCTTGGAGTAAATATCGCTCTTTTGGTATCAATTGGCAGAAGTACCACATCCTACCCCCCAAGATCTGAGGCTTGTGAGATGGAGCCAGCTCATGCCTCGAGCAGGCACGGACCAACATATGCACTACCCACCACAATTTTTTTCTTGGCTTGAACACCAATTACTTATGGTGGATGACTATGCTTATGCCGGCACAGATTTCAGAGGGGATCTAGATCTACCTCTGCCACCAGGCGAACAGTGGACTGATGCAGGTAAAAACTTGATTTTTGAATTTTTTCAAGTTTTTATGATTTTTATGAGAATGTAACCTAAGACTCAACTTATGATAAATGTGTAGATGTGGAACCAGAGATACCACAAGGCATGTCGCCAATAGCACGACGAGCTGCCCATCTGATAGTGGCTGCAGACTACGAGGAAGGGGCTGACCCCTTGATGAGCCTCATCATTGGGTAATTATATGGGCCTTAATTCACCTCCTAGCTTAGTTAAACCAACTTTTATCACAAATTATTTCATGTTTTTGATTATATTTTGTTTATGAGATGAGTTAGAGTTGGATATTATGCCTAGTGGACTAATATGCATTGAATGCAGGATTGAAGGAGAAAATCAAGGAATTTTGGCAAATACTAAGGTTAAAACTCGAATGGGACAAGGGAGGGGGATTTTAGGAGGTAAATCATCCTCATTTACTTCTCCCCTAGTCAAATATTCCTCCATCCATCACACTAGCTTGGAGTGCAAGCAACCAAGCCATGAGGATTAGAAGGCAGTGGAGCAAGTGCGAGACAAAGAGCTAGTTTATCTCAAGTTTGGGAGCCGAGCCTCCCTAATTTTAAGGAAGTCATTGGGGAATTTAGTTGTATAAGTGGATAGGACTAAAGCCTCATTAGAATTCGATTTTTTTTTTGTAAAAATCTAAGCTATTTTAGAGCTCCAAACTTGTGAAAGTTTTATTGATGTAATTTTCTGTTTTGGTAATAAGAATGAGTTTTGTTTTGAGCTAGCACTGAGTTAACTCAAAGGGCTGAAGCTCTTGGGTTAGGGCCCAACCCTAGTAGGAAAGGCTCCTCTTTCTTGTATCTGTATGTTTAGATGAGTCTCATAGCTTCATTGTTAAATTGCTTTTACATGTGTTTTCATTGCAAATAGTGTAGATTGGATTAATTGTTTATTAGTTTGCTTCCATTTGTGCCTTGCTTTAGTAGCAGGTTAGCAGGGATAAAAAGAGTACCACAAGGTTTCCAGTGGGTGTCTTGGCCTAATTTCCTCCCTTTGGGATCATGATTTGAGGAAGGGACCCTTATGCAGCCCCAAAAACACAGATTTCTATTTCTTGCATAAGCTTTAGAGTTTACTGTATTTAAGTTAGCATTTGATCAGTTTTTCAAAGTAGGAAATCATTGCCATCTCTTCTATCTTCACTCTTGCAGTAGATCTCATCCATGCTTTCATTCCTTTTAACAAATTTCCTCATGCATCATGTAGGCAGTTAGTTCATTAATTATGCTTTTCTAGCTTATGAGAATGCTTTTGGTTTACATAGCTTTTTGGGAATTATAAATGTGTTATGAAAAGCAGGTGCTTTAGGAGGAGACAAAGACTTCATAGCCAACAACCACCTTACACTCCATCCACCATAGTCATTCCTTGTTTTCACCATTGATTTCACTAGTTTTCATCATTTTTCATAGAAATTCTTCCAAGCACATTGAACGAATCCAACCACCCTCTATCTTTGTTGTTGACTTCTGAGTGATCCTATACCTTTCCTCACTTCATTCCACTCATATGCCACCTTCTCTAAGCCTTCCATCATCCCCAACGCCTTCCATTTTTCTCTCAGTTGTATCTTGTAGGTTTATTGGGAATCCTGTAGGTTTCTAGTACATCCTGTAGGTTTTCCTGAAATGACCTGTTTTAAGGTCGAATTGAGGGAAAACCTCTAGGAAGTTACCAAAAGCCCCCCAAGGGTCTCCCAAACCATCCAACCATCTCCTAACCCTTCCAACCATCCTCTAACATCCTTAGTTCACCTGCCACATCACCAAAAGAAATTAGTTTGCATACTTGATTTTGCATGAAAAGACAAAAATACAAAAACAGATTTATTTCAGTCCCTTTACTTGCAAATTAGTGATGTTTGATGCTTCTTACTTCCATTCTTAGATAGTAGCATTTGGTTCATGTTAATTTAGCATTACTGCAAAGAATAATTTCTTGGTAGTTAATTAGGAAATGGTGTGATTTAGCATTGAATTTTGGTCTTTTCCATTATTACAGTAGAGTAGATCTCCCTTAGAGTAGATTTCCCTTTCTTCCATCAAGAAACCAAGCTTCTTCTAACTCCATAGAAGTCTGGCTTGAAAACCCCAGTGGTCTCTCACCAGGTGAACTGTGACAAAAGGCAAAACCATCACTTTTACTTGTGTATACAACACTGCCGCCTCCAAGTTTGTACAAACCCCGGGTTGACAAAGTAAAGCTGGTAGCCGAAGGGTTGCAGCATTCTTGCTGCAATACTGGCGCTCATCACCCCTTAACCGAGATGGAGCGTAATTTGGAGGCAATCACCCGAGGGGTTCCAGATTATGCCACCATCGACGATGTTCCACTGCGTTGGTAGAGACATACAGTTGGAGTCTCTGCAAGACTGTGTTGGTTGTTAGGCCGAGTGATCATAGAAGTTGCGTGCTACCATGAGCACCACGCAGTTTGATAGTTCTTCTAGTCTTTTACACATTTTGTAGGCTTTGAAAGCCAAGTGTCTCAGAACACTCTATTTTTTTACATTTTGATGTAAACACTCTGACAGACGTGATATATATATATATATATATATATATATATATATATATATATATATATCTGTGTGTGTATGTGTGCATGTTTTATTTCTACTTATGTGTTCATAACATGATTCAGTTTTACAAATGACGCAAATGTTTATCAAGAACAAAATTTGCTAATTCATTAGTTAATGTATTTAAATTACGTGGAATATGTTGATATATAATGTAATCAAAATTTCTTTTCGGCAATCTAACACGTAGATACATACGCAATATTTGTGGATTTCTTACTGAATATTGATTATTCAATTGTAACACAACGAGCTATGAATCCATCTTAGCAACTAAATCCCTAATGCCAAGAGCAACTGCTTCTAACAAGAGTTCAATAACTGCACTATACTCAACGATATTATTGGTTGTTCGACCAAGGAAAATACCTTGTAAGTTAAACAACTTGTCATTAGGGTCATAGAGTACCCATGCCGCAGATGAGAGGTTCCGTGTGCTACGACAAGCACCATCAACAAACCAATGAAATGACGCGATAACATCTGCAAACTGAGTGGAACACAGGGTAAGCATAAAAACATATATCTGCAAAGCAAACAAACACACCAAAAAAACAAAATGCACACTTATTAATTAACACACTAATGTACAAAAGTTATAATACGAATTTCACGCATAATACTTTTTGAGATACAACCCATTACGGGGTTGTGACAATGCATTTCCCTCATAATCACATAGCTCATAGGCACTTTTTTGTAAGACACGTTTTACAATGTAGGGCCCATTCCACGTAGGTTCGAACTTGCTTGCCCCCAACCTATCGTTGGCTTGATCATAAAGAAAGACCAAGTCTCCTTCAGCGAAAGTACAAGGAGAAATGGTTTGGTAAAAATGAGCTTTGACTTGTTTCTTTTGAGCTTCGATGACCATCGCAACAATGCGACGAGTCTCATCGAGTCTCTCAAGATATAGTAGTTGCTCCTCTTCAGGCAAGGTATTCAGAAGAAGTTCGATAGCTAGCTTAAGCGAAGGGATTTTGCATTCGATTGGAAGAGTTGCCTCTAAACCATACACCAGCTGGAACGGAGTGAATCCAGTGGCCATCTTAGCAGAGGTTCGGTAAGCCCAAAGAGATGAGAAAAGCATTAAATTCCAGTCTTTTCTGTGCTTCCCAATGGTTCGCTAAAGCATAGTAATCAAAACCTTATTGACTGCTTCAACTTGGCCATTTCCCTGCGGATAATATGGAGTCGAGCTATCATGTCGAAGGCCCAACTGAGCAGTTAACCCTGCCATCATGTGCTGACGAAAATGTGATCCATGTTCAGTCATGATAGCTTGAGGGACATCAAAACGTGCTATAACGTGGTTAAAAAGGAATTGCACGACAGTAATATCGTCAACATTGTATGTTGGCATTGCCTCGACCCATTTCATAAAATAGTCGACGACGATGACGATATAACCATGCCCCCGGCCAAGCGAGGGTTACAGGTCATGAAATCAATGCCCCATTTGGAAAATGGGCCAATGGTAATTACTAGGTGTAGGGGTGTGGGTAGGGCGCACTGTTTGCGGTTGAAAATCTGGAATTCATTGCATTTTTAGACAGCGAGAATGCAATATTTGAAGATAAAAGGCCAGAAATAACCGACGCAAAGGATCTTTTGAGTAGTGGCATATCCAGACATATGACCACCATAGGCACCAGAGTGGCAATCATTTAGGACCCACTCAACATCTTCAAGGGTGAGACATCTACGAAAGACAGAGTCCACATTGAACTGATACAAGGTATCACCAAGGATTTGATAAGGTTGGGTATTGATGTTGGATCTGGTGCTAGTCCGATCGGGACAACTCAGACCGGAAGGTCTGGGTTTGGAGATAAACAATAATGTCTCCATACCAGGAGTCAAGAGTGCTTATCAAAAATAGTGTTTCATTGGGTATCTACTCAGTAAAATCGGTTGAGGTGCTTGCAGACAGAAGAGCACAGATTAACTCAGCAAAGACAAGCGATTTCTTTGATTTGGCAGCATTGAATTCCAAATCAAACTCCTGTAGGATGACGATCCATTTGGAGTATTTACCCCCCAGCAATTAACGAGTTAGTATATATGTCATGGGGTTTTAATCAGAAATTATAGTGGTTTTCCTTAAAAGGATATAGTGTCGAAACCTTTGGATGACATGAAACGCTACCAAAGCAAGCTTCTTAACATGAGCATCTCAAGACTCAGTATCAAGAATATTCTGGCTTAAATAATAAACTGCGTGCTCATTTCCATCATCACTGTCTTGAACTAACACCATAGTAATGGTGTTATCAGTTAAAACTAAATACAGGAAATAATTGTGGCAGTAATGAGGTGGATGGAGTAAAGGAGCACTAATCAGGGCTTTCTTTAAAGCATCGAAGGATTCTTGAGCAAATTCATCCCAAATAAAAGGGATCCCCTTCTTAAGTAAGCGAGTATAACCTTTGGAGATTTCGGTGTAATTCGGGACAAATCGACGGAGAAAATTATCTTTTCCCTGCAAGCTCTGCAATTGCAATAGTGATGAAGGAGGGCGTAGATTGACTATGGCCTCAACTTTCAAAGGATCAATCATGATCCATTCATGAGACACAATAAAACGTAAGAGCCGACCGAAATCGACACAAAACAGGCAGTTGTGTGGATTGAGACAGATATTATAATGCTGACATCGTAAAAAGATAACTCTTAAGTGCTCCGGATGGTCATGATGTTTAGCCGAACGAGCAGGCAAGTCGTCGAGGTATGGATGAACAATATGTTGAATATCATGGAATGCATAGGACATTGCTCGCTGAAAAGTGACACCAACATTCTTCAGATCGAAAGGAAGATTTTTTTACGCGAAGGTACCCCAAGGACAGATAAAGTTGTTTTATGCTGATCGATGGGTGAAATGTTAATCCGGTCGAAAAGCCATCCATGAAAGAAAAAATCTCACTCCCTGTGCATTCGTCGATGATCTGGTTGATAAAGGGAGTAGGATAATTTTCTTTAGGACACATGTGGTTGATATCGTGGTAATCAACACAATCATGTATCATGCCATGCTTTTTGGAAACAACGACGATATTGGATACCCAATCCATCAATGGAATAGGATAAATGAAACCTGCTTTCAAAATATTTTCTACTTCTTCTTTAATAACAATAACCTTTCGAAGGTGCATAGGGTGAAGTTGTTGTCGAACAATCTTAGCACTAGGATATGTCGGGATCTCATGCACCACTATGGTTGGATCAATACTAGACATCTCCTCGTATGACTAAGTGAAAACGTCTCAGAATTATTTAAAAAGATGAGTATAGATTTTGATCTCATCTGGAGAACAAGAAACCCCTATATGGATGTTCTTGACAATTCCTAGTTTAATGGAAATGTCAATATGCATCGCAGCAATGATGTTTCCCGTCAACTAAATTTTCAAAAACAACTCAAGTTAACAATCTTCAAACATCTACCAAGCAATGACACTTACTACAAACAAGCAATGAAGTCTAAAAATCAATGGTTGACCAAACTCGTCAAAATACAAGGTGAAGGAAAGGAAGGAAAGGGTCATAGGCTCCCTAGCTAAGTCACCATTTTGTTGACAAGGTTAATCCTCTCTGCAGATATAGACGATCCCTCTAGCCCAATGAAGGGGTCTAGCAACTGAAGGGACAATCAACTAGACATCTTCCTAGACTATGATTGCAAAATATAACAAGAGAGAAGGCCTACCTTGCTCTGATGCTAATCTGATTTCCTTTGTTGAGATCCTCGAACTGCTTGTGTCAAGGAATTATTCCTGCTTCTTTCAATGCATATGTACCTGCACAAACAACCAAGAGACAACAAAGCATGCCAAAACCAATAGAAAATCCAATAATAATATATTTAGCTAATCAAGGAATGCCAAACCAATACATACATGAACATATATATATTTTGGGAAGATGAACCAGTAGTTGTATTATTATTTAAAGAATAAAGGGGAAGCTTACAACCATAGCCTTGATGTTGAAAGGATCTCCTTGAGTGGTAATCCAAGTCCAAGCCAAGAAACTCTCCAGCACTCCTTCTCCAAGTCTAATGAATAACCTCTAAGCACAAGCTCAACATAAGGGTGAAAATGGACATAGATCAACCATTTGGGAATGGTACAGGGGAAATTTATAGTCTAGGAGAGTGAGTTATACCTTCTCCAAAGATAGGATTAGGCCCACATCTTAAGTAGGTAGCTCATAGGGATGAGACCAAGAGGCCAAATTATGAGGATTCAACCTCATCTATGCGAAACCACCTCTAGCTCGCCACTCTGGAAGCTTCTAGATCAAAACTTCTCACCCTCTTTGGGAAAACTTCCTTTTTAATACCATCACAGGTATGAGAGAGAATGGAATGATGCCATCGTTAGATTAACAAGGTGCAACAGGCGATCATCGCGGTTTTGAGCTTCATAAGGGCGATGATTCTCATTTTAGGGTTTCATGAGCTATTTCTTCAGGAAAAGCTCTAGATATTTTCTAGGAAAAGTTAAAGAAGGGATATGAGTTATACACATTGATGAGTATATTGTATAATGATCATGTTTCGGGCACTTTAGTGTATATTACAGGGAAGTGCAGGAGGTGTGACAAAATATTGTGTAACAACCCCTTTATATTTTCTCATTAACTTTAAGCTCCATTTTTTATATTTGCTAATATGAAAATCCTTTACCCCCTATATATCCCCCAATATATTATGTCATTTTTTATTCAATATATATCCCCCAATATGAACCCACGTGGTATGATATTTCTCCCCCAGTGAAGCCCCCTTGATTGCATTGTGGATATTCTAAAGAGATGAATTCTTCATAATTAAAGCATATAATCCAACAAACATAGAAATGACCCATAACTTCATGTAAGATCATATGGAAGTCAAAATATTTATTTCAAGTTACCATGCAAACATCTCTAAAGATATGAATTCCTTTTAATTAAAACATTAAATCCAACAAACATAGAAATGACTCATAACTTCATGTAAGATCATATGGAAGTCAAAATATTTATTTCAAGTTACCATGCAAACATCTCTAAAGATATGTATTATTCATAATTAAAACATATAATCCAACAAACATAGAAATGACTCATAACTTCATGTAAGATCATATGGAAGTCAAAATATTTATTTCAAGTTACCATGCAAACATCTCTAAAGAGATGAATTCTTCATAATTAAAACATATAATCCAACAAACATAGAAATGACTCATAACTTCATGTAAGATCATATGGAAGTAAAAATATTTATTTCAAGTTACCATGCAAACATCATTTACATAAAATGTCTTAGACATTTATTCAAAATCATCGATAGGATCTAGCACACCATCAAGATCTACATCTTCAGATGAATGACTAGATGCAAACAAATATGATCCATATTCTTCTCTTTCATCAACTAGAGCCCCATCTGAGTCACATGCATGCCCACCATTTCAGGTTTCAAAAGTCTTCTAGATCTACAACTAGGTTCAGCAAAATCCCATCTCAACTCTTCTTTCTGGTAGTAATTTCTTCAAAAAATCTATGGACTTGAAGCAAAGAGTTCCTCCCTTTATTAAATTGAAGTGATAGACAAGTATGTCAACATCCTCCAATTTTAAGAGGTCTGTGCGGCGACATTTATATTTTTACCCTTTCTTTTTCTCTTTCTGCGAATATGTTTATCAACTACCATCTTTGGCGTGTACACACCATTGAATGGGTGGTTATTTGTGGCATACCAATGTACCTTAAAACTGTAATATCTTCATTTTTTTAATGAATTTTATAACCTTCGCAACCCAAAATGGATAACCAAGTGGATCTCCATATTCTAATACTGCTATCATGCAACCCTCCTTAACATCCTACACATAACCCTTGTAAAGGTATTCCATGGCTTCACATTGTGCATGTGATCTTCTAGAACCAATATAGATTTCTCTTTCCTCTTCCTGTTGAGAATCGATAATGCCTTGAGATTGTTGTCGTTCAACAATGTTTCTTTCCTCCTATTCATTTGGTATATTTTGAGGCCAAATAAATTGAGTCTTAAAAAGTGTATATTCATTTCCTAATATTGAAATTATATCACTTTGATCATTGAAAGAAGACTCCCACCAAACTAAATCAACAACATCAAAGTACTCATATGTATCTCTAATACATATTTTTATTTATTCTAGGTATTTAGAATAATTTATCTCTCTCTTATGCCTTCGTGCATTATGGAGTTCAACAACTGATTGTAATGATATTATCTTTGATGCAAATATTGAAAGATCTGGAATGAACTTCAAAAACGCTAAACCTGATGACGGACCCAATTTTGCAACAACTGAATACTTCTTGCCCCATATAATTGTTTTTCCATCAATTTTTTTGATATGAAATTGATGCTGGAAGCTAATGTTATTATTTTTTTCAATGCATTTTTCCTCACCATGCAATCCCAAAATAAACCTTTGTATGTCAATAGTTTCTTCTAGCACATGAAAAACAGGCTCCGAAATGTATGATTTCTTAATACATTCAATTAATGATGGCAGGCTCCCAACATCCTTGCTCCTCAATGTTACTGAAAAATGACTAAACATCTGATCAATATGGTCATAAGGGTGCCCAACAAGAAGGAAACCAACCTTTACCTTTTTAAAAATTCCCAATTGAACAAGCATGTTTAGATATCCAAAAAGAACTTGATTTTTGTTTCCACGCTTGTGTTGTCCAATTGCAGATACAAATCTTCTAGAAGAATACCAGACCATTGAGAAAGCACACCATGGATTATAGTTATGGTAAGATTTACATCATTATGAATGTTTGGAGCTATGAAGTAAACCCTTGGCAACATCTTCCCATTAAAGACCATACAGCCAGCCAAGAGAAATTGAATACAATTTTCTTCCTGTAAATTTTTTGGTATGTGGACAAAATGTGGTAGAAGTTTTTTCTTTTTCTCCATACCATCAATTATCAAACCCAAATATTTATTTGAATTATCAAAACACTTTTTTCGATGCTTATACAATTGTTGTCTTTCACTATTTCGCTAATTGTGATGCTCTTGAAGTGCTTTGACAATGAATCTGCACATAAAATAAAAGAAATCTATTAATAAATATATTTTCATAGTTGATAAGTATCCAATTAAAAAAAATAATGTTATGAATGCATACCTCTTTCTGCCCCTTGACATTTATCCCTTTTTTATTTAAGAGAAGCACATGTACTGCAAACCCCCATCCTTGTCTTCTTAGGAATACAAACATTATTGAATTTGTTCTTCCATATCCTTGTAAAATATGAATATGTAATAAAATTACCATCTCCTTCAACACCTTTTGCATATTCTTTGTATAAGTTGTAGATTTATTGTCTTGAGAAATTATCTGGAATATGTATTGTGTCTTTATTTGGCATACACTCTCCATGTTTTGAAAAAAATTCTTTCATCCATGACATTGCAGTAATTGTTGATGGTCCAACCTCTCTTTTATAACGTACTTATGAATAATATGTAGGACCATTTTCCAGTCTTTCTTGGATTCTTGACAGATGAAAATTACCAATTGAATGCAACATTTTGAAAGCCTTTCTACAGATCAATACATTCCCCGTATGATAATCATAACCTGCTAGTGTAGATTGCATGCAACCCATTAAAAATGAATTTTGCATGTTTTTATTCATTGACAAATATTTCTTCCTTCGATCTAAAGAAATCTTGAAATCCATATGTTTCAAGCAATCATTTTGACAACATTCACTTGAAATCAGATCACGAATAAAACTTCTACTTGTGAGATATTCTATCCTAAACCTTGTATAACTGGAATATTTTGGATTGATATGAAAAGGTCTACTCCTACTCTTAGAAGCAATATTTTCTTGCAACATCTCCTTCATTTCATTATTCTGTGTAGAAGCATTTTCATCATCATTAGGAGGAATATTATACTGACTATGATCATTTTGAACATAGTTAGAAAATTCATCACCATCATTTCTTGGAAAATATTCATTACCATCCTCACTTGAAGGAAATTATTCACTACCAAAATTTGCACTTTTGAAATCCCGACTGAGATGAAATTTTCCACCATATTCATCCCTGCTTTTGAAAACCTCCCTTGGAGGATTCAATTCATCATCACCATGACTGCCTTTGAAACACTCACTCAGAGAAAATGCATTATTCACATCTATGCCTCTAAAATTATCATTTGCAAGAAAATCTTCATCCTCCCCTTCATCACTGGTGCTCACATAATCCTTAGGATTATGACTAAGTGGAAAATATGACTCTCTATTCATAGTCAAATTATCATTTGCAGGAAATTCTTCATCATCCCCTTCATCAGTGGTGGTGTCATAATCATTGGGATTATGAATAAGTGGAAACTTGAATTCCTATTTAATGGATATTCTTCATCCTCCCCTTCTTTAGTGGTTATCTCATAATCCTTAGGATTAGGACTAAGTAGAAAATTTGAAACTATATTTACTGGAAATTTGTTCATCCTCGCCCTCTCCTTCCTTAATGGTTCTCTCATAATCCTTAGGATAAGGACTATGTGGAAAATTTGACTCTTGAAATTCTTCATCCCCCCTTCATTAGTGGTGCTCTCATAATCCTTAGGATTAAGACTATGTGGAAAATATGACTCTAGAAATTCTTCATTCCCCGCCTTCATCAGTGGTGCTCTCTTAATCCTTAGGATTAGGAATATGTAGAAACTTTGACTCTGCAAATTCCTCATCCCCTCCTTCATCAATGGTGCTCTCATAATCCTTAAGATTAGGACTATGTGGAAATTTTGACTCTGTAAATTATTCATCCCCCCTTTCATCAGCTCTCATAATCCTTGGGATTAAGACTGTGGAAACTTTGACTTTGGAAATTCTTCATCCCTCCCTTCATCAGTGGTGCTCTCATAATCCTTAGGATTAGGACTATGTGGAAACTTTGACTCTAGAAATTATTCATCCGCCCCCCCCCCCTTCATGAGTGGTTCTTTCATAACCCTTAGGATTAGGAGGAAGTGGAAAATTTGACTCTCTCTTCACATGAAATTTGTTTTGCTACCCTTCATCAATGCTACTCTCGTCATCCTTAGGATTAAGGCCAAGTGGAAAATTTGTCTCTCTATTCATAGTGAAATAATTCATGTTACATTCAACAAAATGAATAGAGTTGTTGCATAACGAAGATGTTGATGCTAAAGAAAGAAAAACTTCACTATCAGAAGAATCCATGACCTTCAACTAGAAGATGTCGAATGATACAAATGCACTCTCTCCCATTGACAATTTATAACTTAGAGATTGAAAATTTCCCTCTAAAGTTTTCCCCCCAAATTTTTTCGTTGAAAATTTTCCCTCCAAAGTTTTCCCCCAAAAACTTTCACCGAAAACCCCCCCCCTCCCCCCCCAAAAAAATTTAATTTTGAAATATTTCCCTCCAAAATTTTCATCTATAATTTACTTGAAAACATATTACTAAACTTTTGGTCTTGAAATTTTCACCCTAGTTTCTATTCAAAATATTGATAGAAATTTTTGTTTAATGCATTTCTTCGAAATTAAAATATTTTTTCTATTTAAATTATTTAACATTGACTATGTAACTAAATTAATTTTTATAATTAATATTTTATTTTTATCCCACAATGAATAAAAAATAACCTAAACCTTAATATTATATCTATATATATATATATATATATATATATATATATTACTTTTAAGTTTAATCTCACATTCAAGAAATGCTAAAGAAAACCCACAATCATCGCTATAAAATAACATTCATTGTTTCTATTTATCACATCACATCAAGTCTTTTGGGTCTTGTTAAAAAGTTTGGAGCGATTTTGCAGAGGAGCTGCATTGTCATCGATAACACTTTCAATGGGAGTTTTATGCATTTGAAAGGTTAGCTTTCTTTCTATTTTGACTATTTAAGGAGGAATTTGGGGAAAATTTGTTGTTTTACGGGAAAAACCACATAAATAATTGGCAAGCACCAATATTGCAGCAAGGATGCTGCAACTCCTGGGGCTACCAACTTTACTTCTTCAACTCGGGGTTCATACAAACTTGGAGGTGACAGTGTTGTATACACTGATGAGCGCCAATATTGCAACAAGAATGCTGCAACTCCTGGGCTACCAGCTTTACTTGATCAACCCGGGGTTCGTACAAACTTGGAGGTGGCAGTGATGTATACACAAGTAAAAGTGATGGTTCTGCCTTTTGTCACTGTTTAGCTGGCGAAAGACCACTGGAATTTTCAAGCTAGACTTCTATGGAGTCAGAAGAAGCTTGGTTTCTTGATGGAAGAAATGGAAATATACTCTAAGGGAGAGCTACTCTACTACAATAATGAAAAAGACCGAAATTTAGTGCTAAATCACACCATTTCCTAATTAACTGCCAAGAAACTATGCTTTGCAATAATGCTAAATTAACATGAACCAAACACTACTATATAAGCATGGAAGTAAAAAGCATCAAACATCACTAATGTGCAAGTAAACGGACTGAAATAAATATATTTTTGTCTTTTTGTCTTTTCATGCAAAATCAAGTATGCAAACTAATTTATTTTGGTGATGTGGCAAGTGAATTAAGGATTTTGGAGGATGGATGGAAGGGTTAGGAGATGGTTTGATGGTGTGGGAGACCCTTGGGTGACCTTTGGTGACTTCCTAGAGGTTTTCCCTTAATTCGGCCTCAAAACAGGGCATTACAGGAAAACCTACAAGATGTACTAGAAACCTACAGGATTCCTTGTAAACCTACAAGATATAGCCGAGAGGAAAATGGGAGGTGTTGGAAGTGATGGAAGGCTTAGGGAAGGTGGTAGATGGGTGTAATGAAGTGAGAAAAGGTCTAGGATCACTCAAAATTCAAAAAAAAGGATAGAAGATGGTTGGATTCGCTCAATGTGCTTGGAAGAATTTCTATGTAAAATGATGAAAACTAGTGAAGGCAATGGTGAAAACAAGGAATGGATATGGTGGATGAAGTGGAAGGTGGTTGTTGTCTATGAATTATCTGTATACTCCTGAAGCACTGTTGGCATTATGATACATATGTTGTACTTGATGGCAACCCACTCATCTCAGATGATAAATTATAGTGCAGAAAATTTCACGCACTTATATGCAGAGAAACATTTATTTCATGTAGAGAAACGTTCACGCACTTTTATGCAGAGAAAAGTTTATTTCATGTAGAGAAAAGTTCAC
Source organism: Pinus tabuliformis (assembly GCA_031772625.1). Lineage (NCBI taxonomy): Eukaryota > Viridiplantae > Streptophyta > Pinopsida > Pinales > Pinaceae > Pinus > Pinus tabuliformis. The sequence goes on along the minus strand of CM062819.1, from coordinate 1,388,230,542 downwards.
GCACTTTTATGCAGAGAAAAGTTTATTTCATGTAGAGAAAAAGTTCACACACTTTCATGCAAGGAAAAGCGCGTATATGTTGGAGAACTTACCTTTGGTCCATGGTAGTTAGTCCTTGGTATTTGAACCTATGGTTTTGGACCATGGTACCTCGTCAGAAGTGTTTATCTCATGCACTTTCATGCAAGGAAAAGCGCGTATATGTTGGAGAACTTACCTTTGGTCCATGGTAGTTAGTCCTTGGTATTTGAACCTATGGTTTTGGACCATGGTACCTCGTCAGAAGTGTTGATCTCACGCACTTTCATGGTTGGTTCATGGTATTAGTCCGATAGTTTTTGATCCTATGGTTTTGGCTCGTGGTATTGCATCCAAAAGTGTTGATCTCACGCACTTTCATGGTTGGTTCATGGTATTAGTCCAACAGTTTTTTTGATCCTATGGTTTTGGATCGTGGTATTGTGGAAGGCCTAAGACTATATAAGAGGAAGAAGATCATTTGGCAATGTATCATCGAATGAATTGAATATCTAATAAGTGCTAGATCTGAAATATTTGTGATTGGGTTATGGTGCAGATCTGGATCTGAATGAAGGAGGAACCTTAGCGCATAAAGAAGGATAAGTTCTATTGATGGGTCATAATATTTATGCTTGAATAATAGTATCTTTGTATGATTTTGATCTGTTATATGAGGCGCATGCTTGATCTATAAATCTGACAATCTGGGTTAATTAGTGTCTGAATATTTGAAAGAAGGAATTATTCTTTATAGATCTGCACGCAGGTTTCAGGTTGTTGAAGTAGCGTATATCTTTAAATTATGATCTAGCTGCCTCTGTCTATTGTTGCAGTATTCTGGGTTCAGAATTTGGTGTGTGGTTACTGTTACTGTGTTTTGGGTACAGCTGTCAGAGAAGTGTTTACTTGATTTAGTGCTAATTGGGAAAAGGAGATTGTTTGATGCAGATATACTTGATGATTGATGTTCATGGATCCAGTTTGAAAATTTATGAAAAGTGGTCCTTGAAAGAAAAGAAGTAGGGGGTTGTAACTCCCTTCCAGGAGAGAGAGTTGTAGCTCTCTGCAGGTTGCAGCCTGCGTACTGGTAAAGGACTGCACCAGTACAAAATCATTGTAAAAGGAGTTTCTAATTGAAAGAAGATAGAGACATATTGCAGCAGGTGGTTTTCACCCACATTGGGTTTCCACCTTATATCTGGTGTTCTTTGGTGTGACTATCTGTTTTTCTTGTTCATGCTCATTATTTTATGGTACTGACATATAATAATTCAAAGTATAAATATATTGAAAAAGTATTAGATAATACTGATTCACCCCCCCTCTCAGTATTATTTCCAACAATTGGTATCAGAGCAGGTCCTTCTGAAGAAGCTTGATCGCTTGAAGGAAGATCTAACATCATGAGCAACTACGAGAGGGAAGCATCAATCAGGCCACCGATTTTTGATGGAACAAACTTCGTATATTGGAAGGTAAGAGTTACTGCCTATCTTCAATATTTGGGTACAGAAGTATGGGACATTATAGAAACAGGGTATACTTTTCCATCAGCTACTCCTACAGATTCAACTGAGAAGAAGAAATATGAAACAAATGCAAAGGCGGTTAATACTCTTCTAGGATGTCTATCTCAATCTGAATTCGTGAAGGTTATGCAATATAAATCCGCAAAAGAAATATGGGACAAGATTGTTTTGAGCTACGAAGGAGATGAACAGGTAAAACGTGCAAAACTTCAAACCCTCAGGATTCAGTATGAGAATCTCAGAATGTATAATGATGAAAGTGTGGCTAACTATTTTCTTCGTGTGGATGAGATTGTTAATTGTATGAAAAATTTGGGTGAAGAAATAAAAGAGGCTGTTGTGGTTGAAAAAGTTCTAAGATCTTTGTCACCTAGGTTTGAATCTAAAGTTTCTGCTATAGAAGAAAAGGAGAATCTACAACATCTTAAAATGTCACAACTACATGGAATTCTAACTGCCTATGAAATGAGAAAAGGAGGTCCATCTGACAGGAAAGAAGCTGCCTTCAAGGCTTCAGGTAAAGGAGAGTACTATGAATCAGGACATGGGTCAGAAGAAGAAGAAGAATCAAATTTTGTCAGAAATCTTCAACGGAGTGCTGGACGGTTTAGAGGTAAGTTACCCTTCAAATGCTTTGCTTGTGGAAGAGTAGGTCACTATGCTGCCAAATGTCCTCATAAGGATAATATCGACAAGGGAAAGGAACCTATTAGATGGAACAAGAAACAGAATGCAAATAAGAAAAGCTACTACACTCATGAAGACAGTGATGGTCTATCAAATAGTGATGAAGATGAACGAGGTAATGACTATAAACTTTTAATGGCCTTTGAAGATGATGATTACATGGATGCTATAGATGTGGATAGTTTTTATGAAGAGATTTCTAGACTCAAGACATGTATAGAAGAAAAGAATGTGATCATTGATACTCTACAATTTCAAATTGATGAAAAAGAAAAATTTCTTGAAAAGTTAGAATGTGAAATTGTTGGCCTTAGAAAAGAAATTGGGAAAACAAAGACTATTAATCTTAAGTTTGTCAAAGGATCTGAAACTCTGGATGAGATCATCAATGTATAGCGTTCTTCGCTAAACAAGACAGGTCTGGGGTATAATGGAGAAACATCTCAAGCATCCACCTCAAAGAGTTATCTTGATGCAGCAAGAAGGAATGAGAAAAAGCACAATGGAGATCACCAGGTAAAGCAGGGACGAATTACATCAAGAACTAACAAAGACTACCAGGTAAACCAGGGGCAATCTGTCTTAAGGGTGAACAAAAGCTACATCCAGCCACAGGTAAAATCTTCTCAATTTGCTTCAAGAATGGATGACAATAAGAATTACAATCATTTGGGTGGTAGATTTGGTAACCACAGAAGTTCCTTCAATGGCCAATGTTTCTCTTGCCATAACTTTGGTCACAAAGCAGTTCAATGTGTTGCATATAAAACAATCATGACTAGAGAAGCTCAAAAACAAAGAAGTATGACTGGGATTACAAAAAGGACCTATAACAACTTTTCGGCTCTTGAAAATGAAATTGAATGTTCTATTTGTAATAACTTCGGTCATAAAGATTCTGAATGCAGGAGCAGATTTCAGCAGACAAAGGAACAAGCCTCAAGCACCAGAACATGGAGAATAAAGGAACCACAATCAGAAAGATGTGGGATAGCCTTTTATGCAGAGGGACAGGAAAATCTATGGTACATCGACAGTGGATGTTCGAAGCATATGACAGGTGATAAAGAAAAACTTGAATCATATTCTGCTTTAGAAAAGGGAAAGAAAGTTTCTTTTGGAAATGATACTCCAGCAGCTATAAAAGGAAAAGGCACAACTCAGTTAAAAGAAAAGTTCAAAGCTGGAAATGTTTTGTATGTTGATGGCTTGAAGCATAACCTTCTGAGTGTCAGTCAGATGTGCGATCAAGGAACCGAGGTAATATTTCAATCAAATGGATGTAGCGTTCGTGAACTCGATACAGGGAAAACAGTGATCAAAGGTAGAAGAACTCCAAATAATCTATACATATTTGAAGAAGGACAACAACAATGCTATTTGAGCAAGGATGATGAACATTGGTTATGGCACCGGAGGTTGGGGCATCTAAGCTTTTCACAAATAAGGAAGGCATGCAAATATCAGGCAGTTCGTGGTCTTCCAGATATCAAAATTCCAGACAACACTATATGCAAATCATGTCAGTTTGGTAAGAAAACCAGAACCAACTTCCCGGAGAAGGAAGGATCAGCCAACAGGCCTCTTGAACTAGTCCATACAGATGTATGTGGTCCTTTCAGGACGAGGTCACCTCGAGGAGAAGAATACTTGATATTATTCATTGACGATTTCTCCAGGTTTGTTTGGTTAGGACTTTTGAAGCACAAAGACGAAGCATTTGAAAAATTCAAATCCTTCAAAGCCTTGGTTGAAAATGAATCAGGTTACAAAATTAAGTGCCTTAGGTCCGACAGAGGTGGGGAGTTTACCTCAAATGAATTTTTCGATTTCTGTGAAGAACATGGGATAAGAAGGGAATTCTCTACAGCTAGAAATCCTCAGCAAAATGGAGTGGTGGAAAGGATGAATAGAACAGTCCAACAAATGGCCCGTGCTATGCTTGATGAGTCTGGAACTCCCGCAACTTTCTGGGGTGAAGCTGCATATGCTGCGGTTGTTATTCTCAATAAAACAAATGTCCGAGTGAACAACACTCAAACTCCTCATGAACTCTGGTATGGTGAGACTCCCTCGGTAAAACACTTCAAAATCTTTGGGAGCAAATGCTATATTAAGAATACTGATGAGCAACTTGGCAAACTTGAACCTAGAGCAGATGAAGGCATTCTTCTTGGTTATTCTCCACACAACAAAGCATATAAGTGTTACAATAAAAGACTTGTAAGAATTGTTGACAGCATTGATGTAGTGGTTGATGAAAAAGGATACATTCCTAGGCAAGTAAATCATGAAAATATCGAAGAAGATGAAGACTACCCTCAAAGACAGAATGATGAAGAAGAAGAACCTCAAGAAGCACCAAAGGAACAGATAAGGGTAGAAGAGAAGACTCCATCTAGGTACGTTCAGAAGAATCATCCAGAATCTCAGATTTTGGGGAAAAAAGAAGCAGGTGTACAAACAAGAAGAACAATTGCAGAAGCTTCAAGCTATTTGGCATTACTCTCATCCACTGAACCACAAAATGTAAAAGAGGCATGCAAAGATGAATGTTGGGTCAAAGCAATGGATGAAGAACTTGAGCAGATCGAAAAGAACAACACTTGGGAGTTGGTTCCTAGACCAAAGGATAAGAATGTTATAGGGACAAAATGGGTCTTCAAAAATAAGTTGAATGAAAATGGGGAAGTAATTAGAAACAAGGCCAGACTTGTTTGTAAAGGGTATGCGCAGCAAGAAGGAATAGATTTTGAAGAAACTTTTGCACCTGTTGCAAGACTTGAGGCCATCCGAATGTTCCTTGCTCTCTTAAGCTTTAAAAAGTTCAAAGTATTTCAAATGGACGTGAAATTAGCCTTTCTGAATGGAGACTTAGAAGAAGAAGTATACATTGAGCAGCCAGATGGTTTCATTCTTGGAAATGATCCAAATCTTGTATGCAGATTGAAAAAGGCTCTCTATGGTCTTAAACAAGCTCCAAGGGCTTGGTACTATCGTTTGGACAAATATCTTCATCAACAAGGTTTTTCAAAAGGATCAACAGATAGCAATCTTTATATAAAAATTGAAAATGACAAATTGCTAATACTTGTTGTGTATGTAGATGACATTATCTTTGGCAGCAATGAAGAATCTATGAGTCAAAGCTTTGCCTTGGTGATGCACAAAGAATTCGTAATGTCCTTGCTTGGAGAATTGGCATATTTTCTTGGTTTGCAAATCCAACAAAAGGAAGGAGGGATCTTCTTGTCTCAAACCAAGTATCTCAAGCAGATTTTGAAGAAATATGGCATGGAAGATGCAAAACCAGTATGTACACCCATGGTCACAGGATGTAGCCTCAGTGCAAATGATGAATCAGCAGCAGTACATCAACCAACCTACAGATCTATGATTGGAAGTCTACTTTATTTGACAGGTACCCGACCAGACATCATGCATGCAGTGGGAATAGTTGGCAGATTTCAGGCAAATCCAAAGGAAACTCATCTTCAGGCAGTAAAGAGAATCTTCAAATATCTTCAAGGGACTCAAAATTATGGCTTATGGTATCCTAGAGATACAGAGCTCACACTTCATGCTTATACTGATGCAGATTAGGCCGGAAGCGTGGATGACAGGAAGAGCACAAGTGGTGGTGCATTCTTTATGGGTTCTAGATTAGTATCTTGGTTCAACAAGAAACAGAGTTCGATTGCCTTGTCTACAGCTGAAGCAGAATATGTTGCTGCTGCATCTTGTTGCACTCAACTCCTTTGGATGATGCAGACCTTGCAGGATTTTCAAATCACTTGTACACCACCCATCTCCATCTTATGTGATAATACAAGTGCAATCAGCATTTCAAAGAACCCAGTCATGCATTCAAAAACCAAGCACATACCAATCAAGTATCACTTTCTCCGGGAACAAGTGCTTGAACAAAAGGTCAAGTTGGAGAATGTTCCTTCTAAGGAATAGGTTGCTGATATACTCACCAAACCATTGCCTAGGGAGACCTTTGAATACCTCAGGCAAAAGCTGGGGGTTGTTGATGCATCATCTTGTTGTTGAATATCTTCTGATTGTTGGTTGTACGCAAGGTTCATCTGAAGTATATGCATACATGTGCTGGGTTGCGGATTGGTCAAATATCGAATGGCACAGGTTCAGGGGGAGCATATCATGCATTGTTGGCATTATGGAGGAAGTACAGAAGGAGATCATGGATGCTGGTCTGAATATTGTTGCAATACGTTTCTATCTCTTTCATGGTCATGGATTATGGTTCTTCTTTGCAGATCTGGTTTATAGTCAGGGGGAGCATGTTCTTAGGGGGAGCATAACCCTTTGCCCTTGATGTCAAAGGGGGAGAGTGATTGGTTGTTGTTGCCATCAAGTCCAAAGGGGGAGATTGTTGGCATTATGATACATATGTTGTACTTGATGGCAACCCACTCATCTCAGATGATAAATTATAGTGCATAAAAGTTCACGCACTTATATGCAAAGAAAAGTTTATTTCATGTAGAGAAAAGTTCACGCACTTTTATGCAGAGAAACGTTTATTTCATGTAGAGAAAAGTTCACGCACTTTTATGCAGAGAAAATTTTATTTCATGTAGAGAAAAGTTCACGCACTTTTATGCAGAGAAAAGTTTATTTCATGTAGAGAAAAAGTTCACGCACTTTCATGCAAGGAAAAGCGCTTATATGTTGGAGAACTTACCTTTGGTCCATGGTAGTTAGTCCTTGGTATTTGAACCTATGGTTTTGCACCATGGTACCTCGTCAGAAGTGTTGATCTCACGCACTTTCATGCAAGGAAAAGCGCGTATATGTTGGAGAACTTACCTTTGGTCCATGGTAGTTAGTCCTTGGTATTTGAACCTATGGTTTTGGACCATGGTACCTCGTCAGAAGTGTTGATCTCATGCACTTTCATGGTTGGTTCATGGTATTAGTCCGATAGTTTTTGATCCTATGGTTTTGGCTCATGGTATTGCATCCAAAAGTGTTGATCTCACGCACTTTCATGGTTGGTTCATGGTATTAGTCCAACAGTTTTTTTGATCCTATGGTTTTGGACCGTGGTATTTCTAAGACTATATAAGAGGAAGAAGATCATTTGGCAATGTATCATCGAATGAATTGAATATCTAATAAGTGCTAGATCTGAAATATTTGTGATTGGGTTATGGTGTAGATCTGGATCTGAATGAAGGAGGAACCTTAGTGCATAAAGAAGGATAAGTTCTATTGATGGGTCATAATCTTTATGCTTGAATAATAGTATCTTTGTATGATTTTGATCTGTTATATGAGGCGCATGCTTGATCTATAAATCTGACAATTTGGGTTAATTAATGTCTGAATATTTGAAATAAGGAATTATTCTTTATAGATCTGCACGCAGGTTTCAGGTTGTTGAAGTAGCGTATATCTTTAAATTATGATCTAGCTGCCTCTGTCTATTGCTGCAGTATTCTGGGTTCAGAATTTGGTGTGTGGTTACTGTTACTGTGTTCTGGGTACAGCTGTCAGAGAAGTGTTTACTTGATTCAGTGCTAATTGGGAAAAGGAGATTGTTTGATGCAGATGTACTTGATGATTGATGTTCATGGATCCAGTTTGAAAATTTATGAATAGTGGTCCTTGAAAGAAAAGAAGTAGGGGGTTGTAAATCCCTTCCAGGAGAGAGAGTTGTAGCTCTTTGCAGGTTGCAGCCTGCATACTGGTAAAGGACTACACCAGTACAAAATCATTGTAAAAGGAGTTTCTAATTGAATGAAGATAGAGACATATTGCAGCAGGTGGTTTTCACCCACATTGGGTTTCCACCTTATATCTGGTGTTCTTTGGTGTGACTATCTGTTTTTCTTGTTCATGCTCATTATTTTATGGTACTGACATATAATAATTCAAAGTATAAATATATTGAAAAAGAATTAGATAATACTGATTCACCCCCTCTCAGTATTATTTCCAACAAGCACCTGCTCTACATAAAGCATGTGTAATTTCCAAAAATCTATGTAAACAAGAAGCATTCTCATAAGATAGAAAGGCAGAATTAATGACTAACTGCCTACATTATGCATGAGGAAAGTCGCTGAAAGGAATGAAAACATGGATGAGATCTAATGCAAGAATGAAGATAAAAGAGATGGAAATGAAATCCTACTTTGCAAAACTGATCAGATGCTAACTTAAATACAATAAACTCTAAAGATCATATAAGAAATAGAAATCTGTGTTTTTGGGGTTGCATAAGGGTCCCTTCCTCAAATCATGATCCCAAGGGGAGGAAATGAGGCCAAGACACCTACTGATAGCCTTGTGGTGCTCCTTTTATCCCTGCTAACCTACTCCTGAAGTAAGGCACAAATGGAAGCAAACTAATAAACAACCAATCCAATCTACACTACTTGCAATGAAAATACATCTAAAGACAAATTAACAATGAAGCTATGAGACTAATCTAAACATACAGATACAAGAAAGAGGAGCCTTGGCTGCTAGGGTTGGGCCCTAACCCAAGAGCTTCAGCCCTCTGAGTTAACTCAGTGCTGGCTCAAAACAAAACTCATTCTTATTACCAAAACAGAAAATTACATCAATAAAACTTCCACAAGTCTGGAGCTCGAAAATAACTTAGAGTTTTACAAAAAAAATTCGAATCCTAATGAGGCTCTAGGCCTCTCTACTTATACAACTGAAGTCCCCAACGACTTCCTTAAAATTATGAAGGCTCAGCTCCCAAACTTGAGATAAACTAGCTCTTTGTCTCTCACTTGCTCGGCTGCCTTCTAATCCTCATGACTTGGTTGCTTTCACTCCGATCTGGTGTGATAAATGGAGGAATATTCGAATGGGGGAGAAGTAAACAAGGAGGATTTACCTCCTACAATCCCTCTTCCTTGTCCCATTCGAGTTTTAACCTTAGTTTTTGCCAAAATTCCTTGATTTTCTCCTTCAATCCTGCATTCAAAGAATATTAGTCCACTAGGCATAATATCCAACTCTAACTCATCTCATAAACAAAAAAAATAAAAAACATGTATGTGATTTCACCAAAAAATATTCTCAACATTGGTATGGATCACAAAAACCTCAACTCAATAGTGTAATAAGTTGTGAGAAAAGTTGGTTTGACTAAGCTAGGAGGTGAATTAAGGCCCATATAATTACCCAATGATGAGGCTCATCATCAACCCCTACTAAAAGTGTTTCTCATCCTCTGAGAAACTCAATCAATATCCACATCCTTCATAGCTCTAGTGGCCTCCTTGAGATCCCATGCCTCCGCTGTGGTTTCCTCTTCTTGTTCATAGAAGCCTTCTTTCTTTTCTACCTCCTCCCACTGCCTCTTTTCTTCTTCTTCCTTCCTTCCTTCTAGCATTCCTAAGAGTAGTGGTGGACTGAGTTTCAGGCCAAGCCAATTGACTTTTAGCCTTTGCCTATATTGCTTGTACATGGTGTCCTATTTAGTGGTTCTCTCAATATTTGAGGAGAGTGGTACTCTATTATCTTTAAGATGTATGGTAATGTGTTCCATCTCCTCACGCAAGCATGTATGCTATCATCCCCTAACAACCTGAACATGTCCTAAAAATGTGAAATTGCTTGTTGTTGGGTAGCAAGGTACCTGGGTGCAAGCTAAGGCTCATTTGCAATCAATTATGTGTACTGGTGAGGGCCATTGGATTTGATTGTTTAGCTTTGATCATAAGAGGTTCAATTTTTTCTCTCGCCAATATCTTCTTCATCTCTGTAGCCCTTGATTCCTCATGGTTCATCCATGATGCAAAAGCCATCAACTGTAAATCTCCTAGCTTGGCATTAGGGTCCCATACATTCATGTTTTTTAAGGCCATGTTATGCAAATAAAACTTAGACATCTTGGCCCTATCTTCTAGTGTGCTCTGAACACAAAGATCAATTTACTGCTTATAAACTTGAAATGGCATCATGCCTCTTTATGCTAGGGTCTTAATCTGGAACTGCAACCACTGTTCCTTGAGGTACAGGGCATAGGATTTAGCTGGCATCCTACACTGGATTGCTTCCAAAGAGAGGTTGGACATACATGTCAATTGATTCTCTCTTTCTTGCAGTTGTCCTCTTAACCATGCTTTTTCTGTTTCTAGTTGATTCTTCATTATGGCTTCTCTGTCTCTCAATCTACTTAGCTCTCTTCCCATCTCCTTGAGTTTCTCCTCCATGTGCCCAATGTCTTCCACCCCCTTGGATTTGGCAATCTGCATCCATTGATGAGTTCTGGCTCTCTCCTTCTCAAGCTCGAAGAATAGTGGAATAACAAATTTTTGAGGAATGACCCTGCCTCCTTCAATAAACCTGTAGTAGGAGTCAAGGTTAGGTTGGGGGCTAGGTTCCTTTAACTCTGGGTCCTCTTCTTTAGTTTCTTACTGTTGGCCTCCCTCCTTTTCCAATTTTTGTGTCTCCTGTAGGTTCAGCATAGTATCATGTAGGACTACTTTAGCTTCCTATAGATCCTGCTGTGTATCCTGTAGGTTTGCTTTTCCCTTGGAAGAGGTGGATCTAGTCATAGGCCTTCTCACATAGGTGATAGGAGACTTAGGAGAAGGCGTTTTCTCATATTTTTAAGATGAGTCCTCAATAAAAATGGGAATTTTGGTTGGTGTTTGGGTTTCCCCTGCCTTTTCCTGTGCTTTTCCTTGTCCAAAAATATAAGGGGGTTTGCCTATGTCTTTTTCTTTTTTTCTTGATGGGGGTTCTAAGAGCAGTGAGGGTAGCTGGTGCCTCTCTTTCAATGGGTTCTAGAGACACCCTAGGTGACTCCTCCTTGTCTTCTTCCCCCTCTTTCCCATTGCTTTCTTCACCTATGTCTTTCCTTTCTTCTTCCTCTTGTAGATCCTCCTCTTCTTTATCAGTTTCCTCCTTGACATCCTCCTCTATTTCTTCATCATCCTCTTTCTCTTTCTCCTCTTCTTCTTCATCTTCCTCATTTTCTTCTGTTTCATCTTCTTCTTCATCCATCTCATCTTCATCTCCTTCTGCTTCTTCTTCTTCTTCCTCTTCTTCATTCCCTTCCTCATCCTTTCCACTGACAATAGGACGAACATCATATGTGAGAGCTTTGATGTCCTCCTCTACCTTGATGTCTCTGAAAACTGACCATTATATAGCAATTCTGAGGTTTTGGAGGGCATATTCTATAAGGATTCTAATTAACCCATGGTGATCTAACTGTTGGGAATTTCCCTCTTGCACATTGATGCTTGTGTTTATCAGTGATTGCAACAAGAAATATGGTATTCTGAGCCTGTGGTGAGGGGTGTTTCTGCTCCAAATATCAACTCTTCAAGAAGCCTAAAATGATAGCCATAGACCACACTATACCTACCCTCACATGATATGTATTTGATAAGTTGGTAGCTCACCTCATTCAAAGGATATGGAAAACTTGCTCACCTTGCTCCATTCTTGTTTTCATTGGGTTCCTCACCTTCTAAAAAGAATTTCCTTTTGGCAATTTGGCTATCTCCTTTGTCTTCCTTCCTCCATGGTACTCCTAGGGGAAGTGTGGTAACTCTACTGATGAGTTCAGGGGTGAGCTCTATGGAGAGGCCTCTTATAACAATAGTGGCATGGATTCTAGTAAGTGGAATGAGGGAGAGAGAAAAATCTCGGGCCACCTCATCATCATACCCCCTTAATTTTTCAAAATATCCCATCCAATTATGCCTTGCAAAGATTTCTAGCACCTGAGGGTGTTATTGAATTCTCACAGTGTTAATGGACTCCCTTATATTAAACCCTCCTGTCATCTTGGTTGGTGGAGTTTGAAGAGATGATATGGTTGATACAAACCTCAAATGTAGAAGTAAAAAACTGAAATGACTGTGTGGACAATTCTCTTGCACAACTGCCAAATTCACTCAAACTAGAGGATTTTTTTTGTTTAATTTACTTGGAAAGAGGGATGTAATTACAGAGCCTACCTCTTCATAGTGTTTGATGTGGCCAACCCCCATGTTTTCCCCTCTGAAACTCCTCTCGGCCTATCCTGTAGACTGTCTTTGTGTATCCTGTAGGAATCCTGTGTGCAATCTTGTAGGATTTCTTGTGCAATCTTGTAGGATTTCTTGTGCAATCTTGTAGGAATTCCTGTGCAAAAAAATGATGGAGTTTTCCTTTTTGTAGGTTGCCTGGGTATGAGAGCAACTTGTGAAAGAGAGCCTCGAGGAAGTGAATGCATGAATGCATGGGATGATGGTTATTTCCTCTTATGATAATTTTGGATGAGGTGGTGTGCTGGAAGTTGAGGCACAATTTCCATTTTTGGACCATTGGTCCCCACTACCACCTCATCATTCCTCACTCCTCGTAATCAAATCCCACTTCTTGTTTCCGTAGCCTTAACTGCTTTTGTCCTTCTCCTTTCTGTTTTTGAGTTGACTGCTGCCATGTGTGAGAGGACAAATTGTTTTGTCTTTGTTGACTGATTGAAGGTGGCCAAGTTAACTGGACACCTTTCGCTTATAAACCAACTTACTCACAACCTTTACATCTTTTGACTACATTATGCACATGAGAGAGTGAGTGGAATAATTACTTGTGGTGCTAATACCTTGTTGCAGTTGTTGAATATCGGAGGTGCTTGCTGTGTGTATTGGCTGCACTCTATTATTCTTCCCTTTTTTGTTGTTCTCTTTTGATTCCTTTGTTGTGCAGGTACCTGGTGTTGAGGATGATGGTGCTGCTGCTTCTTTGGAGTCCCTTTTCCTCTTGGATCATCATGATGGAAGCTTGTTGTTCTTATGATTTTTATTCTGTGGGATAGGTTTCTACAGGATGTCCTGTAGCTGCTTGTCCCTCAGAACTCTTAATCATACACTCTTCTGGGACTTTGAGGATGGTGACATGGATGGAGAGGGAGACTAGGAGTGCGAAGAATGAGAAATGCTCAGGTGATGCTCCCTTCTGCTCTCTGTTTCCTTTTTTTTTTCGAAGATTGTGAAAAAAAAATTGAAACTAATTTTTTTTATAGGGTGATTGCAGGGGTGATGAAGGTGGACATAGGCATGGTAATGGAATGATGATGTAGGGGTGCTATTTTATTGACATAGCAGGTCATTTTTTCCTTAGGGTCGCTTCCTGTAGGATTTTTGGGTCACTGTAATTCCTATTGCTCCAGAATCACAAATTATTTGTCAAATTGTCCAAGTGCTCTTTTTGCATGGAATAAGTCGAGTATTTGGGCCACATTGTGGGTCATGAAGGTGTCCGGGTGGATCCCAAAAGGATATAGGCAATGCAAGATTGGTCCCAAAAAAAACCTTGAAGAGTTTGAGAGGATTCTTGGGTCTCACTAGCTACTATCGCAAATTTGTCCACATTTATGGTCACATTGCTAGACCCCTAATTAATCTTCTCAAGAAAAATTCATTCCTCTGGACTGATGCAACACAACAGAAGTTTATGGATCTCAAACAGGCCATGTGTTCCACTCCCATATTGGCACTACCCAACTTCACCAAATCTTTTGTGATTGAATGTGATGCTTGAGGTACTGGTATTGGTGCTATATTAAAGGAGGAAGGTCGACCCTTGGCTTTCACCAACCAACAAATGAGTGGGAAAATTCTGGGACAATCTACCTATGAGAAGGAGATGATGGCCATCTTACATGTAGTAGATACCTAGTGACCATACTTATTGGGGCGGCATTTCCAAATCCGTACAGACCATCAAAGCCTCAAATATGTTTTGGAGCAATGTCTATCCTTGCCCCAACAAAATAAATGACTGGCCAAAATGTTGGGATATGATTATTTGATGATTTACAAGAAAGGGCATGACAATGTAGTAGTGGATGCTTTATCATGCCAATTTGAGGGTGAAAGCACCCAACTATCAATCTCTCTTCCCATATCCGATTGGATTGAAGAAGCCCACAAGGAATGGTTTTCACACCCTTCTCTCTCCCAACTCATTAATAACTTGAGAGCATATCCTAATTCCTTAGTTGGCTACTCTTGGAAGGATGATATTCTTTGCTACAAGGATAGAGTAATTATATCACCAACATCCACCCTCAAAATGCGCATTTTGGCATAGATGCACTCATCTCCCACTGCAGGCTATGCAGGCTTTTAGAAGACTTATGCTCGAACTCGTCGTTCTTTCTTTTGGACAGGCATGAAAACTAACATTCTTACTTTTGTATGTGAGGTGTGTCAATGGCACAAAGGAGAAACAGTAAAGCTACTAGGCACCTTACAATCGTTTCCAATCCCTGCCTCAGTCTGGACAGATTTTTCTATGGATTTCATTATTGGTCTCCCAAGTCAGCCAACAAATCATTCATCATGGTGGTGGTGGATAGACTTTCTAAATATGCTCATTTTTGCTCTCTACCGCACCCATTTACCCCCACTTTGGTGGCTCAAGCTTTCATGGACCAGATCTTCAAATTGCATGGTATGCCCACTTCCATTGTGTCTGATCATGAGCCAAATTTCACCAATAACTTTTGGCAAGAAATTTTCAAGCTACAAGGCACCCAAATCCAACTAAGTACTTCCTATCATCCCAACTGATGGTCAAACTGAAGTAGTCAACAAATATTTGGAGACATACCTAAGGTGCTTCACTTCAGAAAATAAACATCAATGGGTACAATGGCTACCTTTAGTTGAATGGTCGTATAATACTAATTGTCGTGCAACCACCAAGATGACTCCATATGAATCAGTGTATGGCTAACTCCCACCTTCACCTATTTCTTATATCCCTGGATGATCTAAGGTGCAAGCACTGGATCAATTCCTACATAACCATGTAGCCATGATAACTCATCTCAAATATAATCTCCATCAAGCTCATAATTGAATGAAGAAACAGGCAGACCAACATCGTTCAGAGCGCACATTTCAAGAAGGGGATCAGGTATTCCTACGGGTGAAACCATATAAGGAAACATCACTCAAAGAAAAGGGTTGCCAAAAATTAGCTCCAAAATTCTACGGACCTTATCAAATACTTCAGTGCATTGTTGCAGTTTCCTACAAGTTGGCCTTGCCACCAAATTCAAAAATCCATCCAGTATTCCATGTATCATGCCCCAAGAAAGTGTTGGGGAACAATTGCAGAATTCAAACCAATCTACCTGAATTGGATGAAGAAGGTTCACTTTGGCTCCAACTTGAACAGGTCCTCGATGCACGAGAATGACATCTGTGTGGCCGCACAATCAAGGAAGTCCTCGTCAAGTGGAAAGACACCTCTCCAGAAGATGCGACCTGTGAACCAGCCACTATTCTTCAGCAGTTTCCGCAGCTTCAGCCTTGAGGACAAGGCTGCTTTTGATGGGGGAGGGCATGTTAGATTCCAACCCTAACTTCTTTATTTATGTAATAGGGTTAAGTCATAGTTATAGTTAGTTAAAGAGTCAAATAAGCCCGTATTAATAATTGTAAGTGGTTGACCCACATTTAAGAAAGGGACCACAGTTAGTTGCAAATGGGTCATGGTATTAGATAGATGGTATTGAGAGAACCATGGTAATGACTCATGGTATTGTATGTATGAATCCTATATAAAGGATAGAGACTCCCCGTTGAGATATATCGAGTCTTATTTTGTAATCGAGATTTGCTTTGTTGGAGGTTTCCCCCTTGAAGAGTGAAGTGAACATTGCTTTCATCTCTGAATAATAACACAATTGTTGTTTTTTCCCATTTTGTTCTATGTTCTAGGTCGTATTTCTTCGCATATTTGATATTCTGGAATTTCTCGCAGGTCAAGAGCATAATAGTAGAAACTCCTGCAACATATACATCAGTG
Organism: Pinus tabuliformis; assembly: GCA_031772625.1. Lineage (NCBI taxonomy): Eukaryota > Viridiplantae > Streptophyta > Pinopsida > Pinales > Pinaceae > Pinus > Pinus tabuliformis. The sequence goes on along the minus strand of CM062819.1, from coordinate 1,388,214,490 downwards.
TTGGCATTTATCCATAAATCATCTCAAAACAAGAAGGGTTTACAAAAATATAAGAAAACAAAATTTGCATCATTTATTTGCCAAGTTTATGCATGGGAATGCTTGAAACCTATTATGACAGCCACATGAGATCTAATGCAAGACTTAAGATATCAGAAATGACAAATGCAACCTATCTTCTAAAACTGAAAGATGATGACCTAATTAGCAGAAAAACTCTAAATTTCATAAGAAATCAGAATTTTGTCTTTTTGGGTTGAATGGGAGTTGTTCCTCAAGCCATGGTCCCAGGAAGGGAGGAATGAGGTAAGATCCACCTGTTATCAACCTTTTTTGAATATTTTCTTATCTCTAGAATGCTATTGTTAGAGCTATTCACAAATGGAAGCAAACTAATCAAATCTACCAATACTTGCAATTTAACAACACCAAAATCAAGTTAACAACTAACTATGAGATAACCTAAACATACAAGTACAGTAAGAGGAACCTCTGCTTCTAGGGTTGGGCCCTAACCCAAGAGCTTCAACCCTCTAAGTCAACTTAGTGTTGGATCAAGGGGATGCTTCTCATTGTCATTAACATGTCAAAAAAATACATAACAGTGTTTGGTCACAATCCTTCAACTCGAAAACTGCTTAGCTATCTTGCATAAAAAATTCAAATCCTAATGAGGTTCTAGGCCTATTTATTTATACAGCTGAAGTTTCCAACAACTTCCTTAAATCTAGGGAGGCTTGGCTCCAAATCTTGAGATTAACTGGTTCTTAACTATCACTGGATTAGCTGCCAATGATCCTCATGACTCGGCTACTTGCAACTCCGATATGGTGTGATTTGATTGAGGGATCTTCGAGTGAGTGAGGAATTAATGAGGGAGATCCCATCTCCTATAGTCTCTCCTTCTTGTCTCATTCAAGTTCCTGCACCCTAGTTAGCCATATTTTTCTCCCAACAACCTGTAATCAATCCACATTAGACCACTAGACATGACATCTTACTTTTACTCATCTCATTAAGAAAAATATAATTAAAACATGTAAAGAATTATGAGAAGAGTTTATTTTAGTAAGTTGGAGGTGCATTAAGGTCCATATATTTTACCCATTTATGAGCCTCATCATCACCCCCTACTAAAAGTGTTTCTCATCCTCTAAGAAACTCAATCTATGTCCATGTCCTTCATTGCTTTGGTGGCCTCCTTGACATCCCATGCTTTTGTTGTAGTCTCTTCCTCTTGTGAATAATACCCTGCATTCTTCTTTATCTCCTCCCACTGCTTTTCTTCTTCTTCTTCTTTTCTTCCTTCCAACATTCCTAAAAGAAATGGTGGAATGAGCCTCAAGCCAATCCAATTGAATTTGAGTATTTGTAATGATTGCTTATACATTGGGGTTCTATTTAGTGCCTCCCTCATTCTGTCAGGAGAATGCTATTCTCTGATTTTTAGGCTGTAAGGTAAGGTGTTCCATCTCCTTTGGCAGGTTTGCTGGCTGTCATCTCCTAGAAATCTAAGCATGTCTTCAAAGTGTGTGACTGCCTATTCTTTCACAGTAAGGTACCTTGGCGCAAGCTTGGAATCATTTGCAATGAGGCTGTGAGTGCTGATGATAGCCATTGGGTTAGACTGTTCTGCTCTGATCATAATGGGTTATGCCTCTTCTTTTTCCAATACCATTTTCATCTCTGTATCTCTTGCCTCCTCATGATTCATCCAAGATGCCATGGCCATTAATTGCAAGTCCCCTAGATTTGGATTTGGGTCCCACACATTTCGATCTATCAAAGCTAAATTGTGTATGTAGAACTCAGATACCTTTACTCTATCCTCCAAGGTGCTTTGATCACATAGGTCAATGAATTGTCTATAGTATTGGAAAGGCATAGTTCCTCTTTGTGTTAGGGTCTTTATTTGTAATTGTATCCATTGTTCCTTGAGGTATAAGGCATATGACTTTGTTGGCATCCTGCACTGGATTGCCTCCATGGATATATTTGCCATTGTTGTTGATTTTCTTTCCCTTACTTGTAGCTGCTTCCTTAGCCATGTGTTCTCAACCTAAAACTCATATTTCATTATTTCTTCTCTATCTCTTATGCTGCTCCGTTCTCTACCCATCTCCTGCAATTTATCCTCCATGTGGCCTACATCCTCTACCCCTTTTGATTTAGCAATTTAAATCCACCTGTGTGTCATTGCCCTCTCTTTTTCAAGTTCGAAGAATAGAGGAATGGAAAACTTATGTGGTATCACCTTACCTCCTTCAATGAACCTGTAGTAGGAGCTGAGGTTTGGTTGTGGGCTAGGCTCCTTCAGTTCTTGGCCCTCTTCCTCTGTTTCTTCTTGAGCAATTCCTTTCTAGTCTCTTTTCTGTGTTTCCTGTAGGATTGTCTCTGCTTCCTATAGGTCTGACTATGTCTCCTATAGGAAACCTTTTCCTTTTGTTGAGGCTGACCTGGTGACAGGCCTCCTAACATAGGTGATTGGAGGCTTGGGTGAAGCTTGTTTTGATGTTCCTTCTCCTTCCATTTTCCCTAGAGGGACTACTTTTTCTTGATGTTTTGGTGAGTCCTCTATGACAATTGGAGTTTTGGTAGGGGTTTGAGGTCTCCCTTGTCTAATTATGGTGCTCTTTCTTGTCCTGAAGTAAAGTGGGGTTTGTCTTTGTCTCTTCCCCTTTGATTTGACAGGTGTACTTAGGGCAATTAGAGCAGCTACTACCTCTTTCTCTATAGGCTCTGGAGACACTCTTTGTGATTCTTCTTATTCTCTCCTCTAAGTTGCAGACTTCTATGCATCCTTTTGTCCATCATCCTCTCTTCCACTTCTTATTTCATCCTCTTATTTGTCTCCTCCTTCCTCTTCTTTTTCTTCCTTTGTTTCTTCATTTTTCTCATCTATTTCTTCTTTTGTTTCCTCCTGTTGGATGCATGGGGCCTGACCCAGGTTCAACGTTAGTTAGCCAAACAAATCCCTACACTACTGGCCCTTCCAGCATCAGCTCGCAGAGCGTGGACCGAAGTCTCACCGAAGCAGTATGGGGGGATGCTGGAACCAAGTTTTTGCACCCTGAGATGGTCATGATGTCGGTTTGTTCCTTCTGTTCCTACTTTCACACAGTTCGTTAAGTTCTAGGGCTATGTCTGTCTAGCGCTTTATTCCGCCCTTCGGTACCTCCACGAAAGGGTACGATTTACCTTCACGTAGCCCTAACCTTTAGTTTAGGTACTTTCATGCTGCTAGGGAAGCGTATTTCATAGATTCCAAAATTACCTTTCAGTGTTTTATTTATCTTACTAAATAATCACAGTTAGCACCGTATAAACATATATTGTTACTTGCGTTCCATTAACCAACATAATTACATACATTCGCACATCACATAAGCATTGTAAATGAAATCCATACACAATATAACAAGATGCATTAACAAGAAACAAAGACACAAAATTTGTAGAATGCTTCTCTTTATTGATATCTTCAGATGATTACAGACTCTATCCGCCCTGTGCACACAGCTGTAGGGGTCCATGCACTCAGCTGCGGACTTCCACCCTAGGCCTCTACACACTCAGCTGCAGAGCCTCTACCTATGCTACGACCCGAAACTTAGACTTCTAAAGACTTCCCCCTTATCGCTCAAGACTTCTTACTTCTTTTAAAAAAGCTACAGCTTACTGACTTAGCTCTTTTTTACAATCCCATGGTCCGTGGACCATGGGTAGATCTTTACAGCCGAATTTACACTTCACAAAATAAGGGTGGACAACCCTTTATGACTCGTGACACCTTCGCACTCTGCGACCACAAATGCGGAGACTTTACAACTTTATTACAAAATTTGACCCAAAACATGGGCTTTTAGCCCCAAAACTGTCCTTGGGGGATCCTGTTCCCAATAGGCCCCGAACACAAACATCGTGACTGGAACCTCCCTCATCTGCCAGAGTCTGTTGTGGCCGGAGGATAGGAATCCTGTCTAGGGAAAAAGCAACAAGAATGACACCATAACCAAATTTCTTCAATTTTCCATTCTTGCACCTAGTTAACTATCCCTTCATGTTCACTATCACTACCTCGCACCAATTGTACACTGTGGATTCCCAACATTCCACGACCACCTACATCTATGCCCATGTGGCTAAATGAAGGGCAGGACTACCACACATTTTGCAAATGGTGAAAGTAATGGTCCTTAAGGGAAAGAGCTTGATGGTGTGAATGTCAATTCTACCATCATTGGGTGGTGCACCCCTACAAAAGCATCGTAGATACCCATCAGTAGTATCTCCTCCCGTCCTCTGTTCGAATAGTGAAAGATCGGCTCCTCGATGAGACAACCCAATCAAGAAGTAGATTTCATTTGCGTCAATGGTAACACAATGATCGACAATCACAAAACACTGTTCTTAGACATTCCAGGTCCTTACCATCCACGTCATAAGATCTACCTGAGCTTTCATCTCAGGAATAAGCCAATATTTCAGGAGGCCACAAGTCCTGAGAGCTTGCATGGTGGCTGGATCTGCCAAAGTTTCCGAATCATTGGCTTCATGCTCTATTTCCCTCCACTCCATTTTGAGCAATCAAATGACCTAAAATGACCATTTTAAAGGGATTAGAATCATTTTAGGAACTCATCTCATGTTTTTTTTCTAAAAAATTGGGTAAAAATAAACCCCCGGTGCCTGCGCGGCCGCCGTTTTATGGACAATGCACAAATGTGCAGTTTTTTCCAGTAAAATTCCGCGCAGGCCGTGATTTTCCATGTGGAAAATTTTATCGATTTGCGTGGGCCCAACTGAAAAGAACCAACGCAGGGTTGAGGGCGTTTTTTTTAACATAATTTTGCCCCAAAAATATAAATGAAAGCTTAAAATGAAATTCTATATGGACAAAAATCTAAGTTAAGAAGAGATCTACTTGGAAGAAACCGTGCGCGATTTCGTCCATTGGTTAGCTCGGAATCAGTGCTAGAAGTCTAGTGGTAAAAAATCCTCTCTCTGCTCTCAAATGGTAAAAATGCAAATGGTGAAAATAATTTACCTTTTCCCACTTTTATAAGTTTTTGAAGCTAACAAATATTATTTTTTATGTTTAAAACTTTTTGGGAGAGAAAATGACTTTTTTTAGCAGTTATGACGAGTTATTGAGTTTAAATGTGCAGGATAGGTTACAGAGCGAAAATGATTCATTTTGACTTTTTAGCAGACTTTTATCACTTTTCACGCTCTTAAAAAATTATGAAAATGAAAATCATGGATCCTATTTTAAGCCCTTTTCAGACCCTTTCAGAATGAAAAGATCATAGAGTACTTTCTTATTCGAACTCGTAAAAGTAAATAAACAATTGTCCACTCAGTATAAGTTTACCCCTTTTACGGATTGAGTTAGGACTATTTACGTAAAAGGTATAAGTTGACCGAACATGGTCAATAAAGGTCTCGTATTATTTTATCCTTTCTCGGACCTGAGAGACTAAAACTGACGAAAAAGAACCTGATGGAGTTTACTTATGTTTTTCTTCTGACTCTCTAAAATTGAAAAACGCCGAGCTTTACTTTCTCTGGGCTCATTAAAATTTTACGGTAAAAGAACTGAATGAGTTTCCTTTTTGTGTATTTTTCAAACTCTTAAAAGAAAATGACATCGAGTTACTCCTTTACTGGACTCGTAAAAAACTAAATAGTATAGGACCCGTTAAGCATAACAGGACTGAACCATTCCTTCTTAGGGTTCATTAAAAATACTTTGATGGACTCATCCGAAGGATGAGCTTACAGTCCAAGCATATGTTATCCTCCTCAAGCTTGTAAAAAATAAAGAGGTACTTTCCAGTAATGGTGGGGGGAAATTGGGAAAAGGTGTCCATTTTACATTATCATTTTTAAAAGGCAGCAAGTCGTTCTTGAACACGACACTTCGTCACACTCATGTCCGGGTTGGGAAATCCATTTCCATTACATTTAATCAAACCTCATTGAAAGTCTTCATGGTTTCTAATGTTATCGTTAAATCAAATGTTGCCAAGTCATTGTCATGCCGTTATGTGTTCAAGAGAAGTTCAACCTCAGTTCAAAACCCCTTTTCAAATTCTATGCCTTCAATCACGTCGGTCATCCTTGATTCAGTCCTTGCAAACTATTTTCAAAAATTGACATTATGTTTCATGTTGTAGGCTTTCCTATGACAGATCGCTTCCTATCGAATTCAGCTCATTATCTAGGAAGTTGATCTAGAAACGTTCAGTACCTTGAAGCCTGCATGCCTTAATGGTAGGTTTCTTGCTTTCGACGATGGGTTCTCATCATTGACCTTTGATCAAACGATTCTATATGTGTTCGAATTTAGTTCACATATTCACACTTCATAGATTGTACTTGAAGCCATTGTCATTATTGGTGGTTTCTCTCGCGCTTGTTAACGGTTCACATCATTGACCGATAATCAATTGGTTTCTGCCATGTTCAACTTCGAAACATTCACTCGCATGGTTAGATTCGTACTGTGGATCAAGAGATGGAGATCAAGACCCTGGATCTAGTTTCATCAATCCAGGTTGCAAGGAGATTTTATATTCATGATTATGTAGACAGATGGTTGCGTCCATACTGTGTCTACCATCTATATGATTTTAGTTTTTCCATGCTTTTTCATTGAGTTCGCTTTACTCTGAGTATGGGAATGCCTACCTCAAAGATGATTTTTGATATATATTTTCATTGTAATCCTTGAATGTTCCCTGCAGGTTTCCAACCATTGCCTCTGATCCGATCCTTGGAATGATAAAGCGCTTCAATCTTTTAAACTTTTTTTACAGACTTCGCACTTTAGGGGGAAATTTGTTACATGTCAATTTTTCGCCATGACACTTGATCAGTTTATGGGTCTTTTTACCATCCATGAACATGTTTGAACCAGCTCCCTCAGAAGTCAAACAACCCAAAATATTTTGAATTAGATGAGAAATTTGGAGAAAATAACTATCACACCTTATTAAGTTCCACTTGCATTGGTTTTTCTAGAGTTTCCTGCACATGCACTGAAATTAAGTCTGAGAACAGTGCAGAGATGCGCTCTGTCTGCCACTATAAACCCGTGCAGGTGAATTCTAGAAAGTAAAAATAAAAAAGTACATTCTAGAAACATAGTTGGTCGAATATTTCCCAACTGAAAGCTTCCAAGTGATGACTATTCGAACTATAACCCTCAGATGATGCATCTTCATCCATTTTCTCATGGCCTCAATGAAGGAGTCTCATCCTCCTCTTTTGGATCTAAAACTTCCTCCTCTTGGCCTATAAAATGACTAGAGGGTAGAGGGATTGAGGAGGTGAGAACTCAGGGAAGACAAACTTATGTTGTTGGTTTGAGATTGGAAAGATTGTCATGTAAGGAGGCAATTGAAGGCATCTGGGAGGGACCTCACGACATAAAGGCGAAGGTTTTAAGGCTCCTCTTAATCTTTGATAATACAAACAAACACTTTCTCTCATTGATTTGTCTTATTGGAATTATGAATAGTTTACAATTGTTTAAAATGTTTATCATGGCAAATTCAATTCCTAATTTCCTTGATCATAACGTTAAGTTGTTTGGATTAGTACATCACATGTGCTTTTGATCCTTTTATGGTCGATGTTTGCAGGTCTTATCAAGCATTAAAGAGCTGCATCAAATCACAACAAGGGATATTCATCGACCATTTCGTGAAATAGGTAAGAGGCTCATCCATTAGCTTTAATTCTTAGAATTCAAACAAGTTTAACTTAGGGAAATATTCAGTTCAATTATCTTTCTTGTTTCTAGTTTTCGTCAAGGATCTAGGGAGATTGCTCTCCGCAAGAGGGATTTGTCCGGTGTAATAGAGTTAGGGCATTGAAGTTGCATATGCAGAAACATCTTCTTCTACCATTCTAATGCAATCCATCTTCCCTAGCTCACTTATTCTCCTAAGATATGCTCTTTTCTCTACAACTTTTCTATTTTGATTGGTTTAGTTTTTCTCTGTAATAACAAATATTAGGTAAGTTGGCTTTGTGAAGAATGAAGTTCAATCTCACATTGATCAATCAATGTAGTGTTGTGACTATTTCATCATTTGAATGGGTGTTGAGGTCATTACCTTGAATTTCTTTAATGTAAGTAATCATATTGAGAGAAGGGCATTATTGAGTCATTGATATGATATGATAAGATTTGTCCAAGCTCTAGTCTTATTCATTTTGGAAAGATTCAAATGGGAATTACTTTGATGAATTTTTATGCTCTTAAGATATTTGTTTCTAAATTTAGAGAATCGTTGGGTGATGAAATTTGTATTACCATTTCCATATTGACTAGAGTTTAGTCTTTGAATTCACAGAGTATATTCTATTGTTTAGATTGAATATGATTTCTATTACCAATAGATCAATAATATTAATGAGGATTTGGAGAATAATATTATTTAAACACAAGAGTTTAAATATCATTATCAATAACTACCTTATTAATTGTGACTAATTTAAAAGATACCTCACAATTAAATAAAAATTCTAAAAATGTAACTATAGAAACAAAAGGAAACTTTTAATTGGAAAAAAGAACTAATATTTCCCTTTTCAATAATAGAACGAACTTATTAACATAAATGTGATGAAATCCAAATGTAACTCTGTCTCAATTGATCAATCTCCTACAAAACCAAAGTTATGTTTTGTAAATTCAGGACATTTAACCTTAAGTACTCTTAAGATGCCTGTGAGAAGGACCTTTGTTGTGCCTTGGTATAGAGCATCTCCTTCGTGACATATACATTTAGTTTTTGGGTAATCATAATTTTTGAAAAGTTTATTTTGTTTTTTTATTATTGATTAAATTAAATAAATATATTAGATAATAATATTAATATTAATTAATTTAATAGTTTTTATTTTATTATAATTGATTAGTGTTTTAAGAAAAAAATAGATAATGAAAATAATTATATATGATATTATTTAAAATTATTAAAAATAAGTAACTGTAAATATAATGATAGTTGTGGTTAGTAATATTAATACTAAGGTAATGCAAGAATTGTTTTGAAAAGTAATTAGTCTATCTAAATGTAGTATAAATTTACAATTTATTTATTTATTTTTTATCTATTGCTTCTTTTTTCTATACATATTTCATGTATCTTTTTTATATTTATATTATGGATTGTTAATAGCTTAGTGTTAATCTAGAAGAAAATTTATATATTTCCTTATTTTCTTGATAGTTACATAATTTTTTTAAACAAAATTTATGTACAAGAATATTGAAAGTTAAATAACTAAGCAATAGATGAAAATTTATGTGTTTCATTATTTGTTTTGATAGTTACATAATTTCTTTAAACAAACAAAATTTATGTAAAAAATATTGAAAATTAGATAACTAAACAATAGAAACATTGCATCTAAATAAATTTTAATATTGTTACTAATATCATATTCGACCATTTTTATTTCACTTTTACTGATCTGTATAAATATACTTCAACTAATAATCCTTTCATTTAACTTCTCATTCCAATTTTAATAAATGACACTTTATTCCACACATTATTAAAGGGATGTCACTGCATTTCACACGTAACTCTCTTTCTAATACTAAAATGGGAACGTTGTGCATTTCCTACTTCAAAGTTTACACCTCTGTTTTTTTTTGCTTTTCTTTGCGTTATCATTTCGTTTCAAGACAACAATAAATAAATAGAACCATCATTTTATCAAACATAAAAGGGTGAAAATATTATTTCTCAAAAGTAATTTGGAAATATGAGGTATATTTATTAAAAATAAAAAATTCAATGTATTTATGATATAAGTGTTTGGGTTACCTGAATTAAAGGTCCTAATTTTTTTTATTAGAAATATATTCTTCGAAGTTTAAAATCTTATGAACTTGATTTTTATGAGCATTATATATATGATAGGCAACATAGAGTTTTATTTATAAGAGGTGGTTATGAAATGAAAACAAATATTAGAATTGAAACACTTATATGTGTTTGGCTAGTTAATATTAAGTCTTTACGAGGAGTTTCATATCTTATATCATTCATAAAAGATGTATCCATAAAGGTTTGTGTCTACCTCATAAAAAGCAAAGGTGAGGTGCTTAAGATATTTCAAAAATTTCGAGTTGCTACTGAAAGAAAGACTAATAAATTGCAAAGTGTTTGAAGATGGAGAGTATTGCTCTAATGCATTCACATATTATTTTAATAGGTTTGGGACAAAGATGAGAATAATACCCATTGTACTCTTCAACATAATGGTCTTGTATAAATGATCAATTACACTATCATGGAGAAGGTGAAATGTATGTTGTCAAATAAAGGATTAGAAAAGCATTTTCATGAAGAAGTAGTAAGGACAACTTGTCTTATCAATTGATCACCTACTATAGCCTTGGATGGTGGCATTCTGAAGAAGATTGGACTAGTAAGAAGGTAAACTATTGTAACTCAGAAATTTTTAACTTTTGGATGTGAAACATTTATGCATATTCCAAAAGAGAATAGAACCAAGTTATATGATAAATTAATGAAATGCATTTTTTTGGGATATGCAGATGGTGAGTTTGGTTACTTTCTATTGGTTTCAGTTAAACACAAATGTTAGAAGTATGAATGTAATATTTAATGAGTCAAAGATATATAAAAGGTCTACAAGTGATATGGAGGTCAAGAAAATTGTTGATAGGTTTGTAGAACAATAATAAAATATCCCATTGTCGCGAGAAATTAGGAAACCAATTCAAGAACATAATGGATAACAATTGGAAAATGATGGAGAACAAGAAGAAGAAACCTTGCAATAACCATTACAAGAGAACTAACTAGAAAACAAACTACCACAATTGATTCATAAGTCTACTAGGCCTCATGAGCCCTCGAAAGTTATCAACCCTCAAATTATATTTTGTTAATTGATGAAGGTGAACATCATTGATTTTAGGAGGCTTGTAAATGGGAGAGTAGCTAAGAGTGGAAGAAACTAATGAAGGGAGAAGTGGACTCCCTATTGGAAAATAAAACTTGAGAGTTACTAAAGCTTTCAAAAGAAAAAATGCTCGGTAAAAGAAACTGGTATATAGGATTAAATATGAGTGTGAAAGGAAGGAGGAAACATACAAGGCAAGGTTGGTGATGAAGGATTTCCCCAAAAGGAAAATATTGAATTTGTTGAGACTTTTTCACCTGTTATTAAGATGTCATCCATACAAGTTATTCTTGGTCTTGTTGTCACTTTAGATTTAGAATGTGAATAGTTAGATGTAAACAAAACCTTCTTTCATGGAGAATTGAAGAATGATATTTATATGGATCAACCAAAAGGATTCAAAGGAAAAGGTAAAGAGAACCTAGTTGGTAGGTTGAAGAAGATCCTCTATGGGATGAAATAGGCACCCCATCAATGATACAAGAAATTTGATTCATTTATGTATAGGAGCATGGTTTTAAAAGACTAAAGGCTAATTATTTTGTCTACATTAGGAGGCATGACCAAGAAAAAACTATCATACTATTGTTATATGTGGATGACATGCAAATTGTTGGACATGTTAAGAACGTGATCAATAAGTTAAAGAAGGATTTGGGAAATCAATTTGCAATGAAGGATTTGGTTCCAACATAACAAACACTAGACATGAGGATCATATGTGACAAAAATAACAAAAAAATTGTGAATTACATAAGAAAAATATATTTTGAAGGTTTTAGACAAGTTCAACATGAAGTATGCGAAACTAATTGGTACACCCATAGGATCCCACTTTACTATTAATGTTGATTTATGTGCTTGTGATGACAAGAAGGAGGGAATGAGTAAAATACTTTATTTAATTAATTGGTAGATTGATGTGTGCCATGGCATATAGCTAACCAAATAATGCACATGTAATGGGAATAGTCAACATATTCCTTGCAAATCTAGACAAATAACATTGGCAAGTGGTAAAGTGGATTTTAATTACTAGTCATTATTATTTATGTTTTGGTAATAGTGATGTTATGCTTGAAGCTTATGCAAATGCAAATATGGTTGGAAATGTGCATAAGAAATCCTAACACTGGTTATTTATATTTTTTTAAGGTGCAATAATGTATTGGGTGTCTATATTGTGGAAAATAGTATCCTTCTCCACAATAAAGGAAGAACACATATTTGTGATGGAAGCTTGCAAAGAGATGTTGTGGGTGCAATGATTCTTAGGAGAATTGGGAATAAAACAAGAAAAATATGTGTTGTCAATCATAGCACCTTTAATTTAGCAAAAACCGAAAATATCATTCTAAAAAATAGCACAATGATGTTAGATATCAACTGATTCATTAAGTGCTAGATGATGGGATGTTATAGTTGGAGAAAATACACACTAAAGATAATCTAGTTGATATGTTGACAAATATTTTGCCAAGAGATAAGCCAAACTTTTGTTGAACCTTGATCATACTAATGCAAATGTGATGAAAGGCATATTTGGAGGTTGTTATATGTAAGACCAAATCAAATCAATAAATAAATCTATTATTTTCTTCACTTCTTTCAAGCTTCTACAATGTTATCGAAGGAGCTACAAAGGATTCAATAAGTGATGGTTTTGGGCACATGGTATTCATGATCCTTGTTATTGGTCCATGGTATTGCATGAAATAAAGTCTATAAATATGTTAGAATTCCTCATTTGTAAGAGGAAAATAAATGAATTGGTGAGAAGTGAATGGGTGAAAATGAGTGGGTAAAAAATCACTCACTTTAGTTGAATTAAAGCTTATGTATTTAATTTTGCTAATAAATTAAAGCTACTAATCCTCTTTGTAACTTTTACCATTTATTTTCTTTTGTTTTAAATTTATTTTGTCCTTTGCTATTTCGATAACTATCAGAGGATGGAATGGCAGAGACTAAGAGGAAGGAGTGGGACTAAATGTATGACTGTACAATTTCTTTAATGATCTATAAGACCCAAACAAGAATATGGAGCTTAGGTAGCCAACGTTGGAAGGGTCTCAACACTTTCCATACCCCTGGAGGGGTAGAATGGGCTATCCTCCTATAAATATAGGCCAATTTACTTGCAATGTTATTTAAGAGCAACTCAACTGCCATCACTACATTGTGTGTCATTCTTTGATTGATAATTGAACTTGCTACTAAAATCTAATTACCATTAGAAATGAGCCTTGAAATTTATGTTCCCCAAGATGAACATTTTGGGCATCTAAAAATGTTTGATTTCTTGGCTTATTCCCTTTAGTAAGTCATCCAATTCTTGGTACTACAACTCTAATCTATGTTTGATCCACCCAAGAATGCATTTGATTCCTTAGAAGACATTGTGAAGCTCTATTCCAATGGGATGAAGTTGCTTGACAACCTAATTTTGGACGTTGTCATGAATCACATCCCTTTGGATCTCATCAAGAAGTTCCTCACAATAGATGATGGATCTCATCGAGAAGTTCCTCAAATCAGATTATGAAAGCTTGCTCAAGTATCCACTTCCTCAAGTTATTATTAGTGAGTACTTTTCTCCTAAATTGATTCCTGCATGTTCTTTTTCCACACTAGATTTCCACTAACCATTACGTGAACTTGATTCAAATGGAATGAATGGGAAATACAGATGAATTTTCGAGGAGGAGAGACAAACAATTTGCATGGTAGATGTTGGATGATGTCAATCTTGTTGTCATATAGGGACTCTACAAGCATTTAGCAAACAACTAGATGCTCCTTGTTTTTTTTTTCCTAACTTAGTTGAGTCTAAGTTAAGGCTAGCCTCAATGTTGAATGAAAAAATGATATGTCCATCCATAAGACATTGTCATCAAAATAGTGTAGTCAAACCTAAATACCCGCTAAAACAATTTCTATCCCTCATAAAACATTTTTTATCTTAAAAAATAATTCCTCATCAATCCTCCCCATAAAATTTAAACAAATAACTTAATAAAAAATAAATCCCACACAAATTAAATAATATACATCTATAAATAAACCCATCGTATAATTATCAGTATATGTAATCTCCACACAAACTAAGCGATGCACGCGAAGTAATAAATCCTTCGTATCATTATCAATATATCTAATCCCGTTGGATTTTTCAATATATCTAATCACGAGAAGAAAAGAGGACCCACAGATATATGGTTGTCAAATCATTTCTATTACCTTCATGTATAGATGAATAATTTTGGGGTTGTAACTTACCTACGCAACCGACCAGAAGAATCTTCATAGGCTAACAGTAGAGCAGAATGATCCATACAGATGTTTATGTATGTTTTTAAATTTTGAACAGTAGGAAAAACTATTATGGATGTTTATGTATTTACGTTACTGAAATTTATTATTTTCCTAATAAATTAATAATAAGATATATTTAATATTTTCAAAAATAATATTTATAAATAATAATAATAATAATATAACCTATTTTAAATTAATAAAATTATAAAGTAAAATATAAATAATTCAGATTTTAAATTTTTTGAAATATAATTTTTTAGAAAGTAAAACTTGAAAAAAGATTTACAGTTTGAAAAATTTAATCTCATTTAGATCAATAGTATATAGAGAAGGGTATTATACATTATCTCGAACAACACACCAATAAAATATTTTGGCTTTATGTCTCTCTCAAATTGGTAAGCATCTTTCTATATATATGAAATTGAAATATGTTTTTAGTTAACCATGAATATTGAAATATATTTTTTAATAATATTTTTAAAATGTCACATATCAATTTCATATTAAGAATCAAATGAAGTAATTGTTTATATATATATATATATATATATATATATATATATATATATGTATATATGTATGTATATATATATGTATGTATATATATATGTATGTATATACATATGTATATACATATACATATACATATACATATATATATATATATATATATTTACCAACTTTGATCCATTTTAACTTATGATCTACCTCTTTTAGAATGAAAAGAGATTTGATCCCTCTTAGCCCTTGGTAGATCTGAAGTTAAGATTTATCTAAGCTAGTTTAATTATTATTTATAACTATAAATATAATTATTAATTTTATTTGTTTTATTAAATTAAATTTTTATTTTATACATAAAATTCTTGTTTGTTTTTTGTTTTGTTTTTTTGTTTTTTGTTAATTTGGTCCACCTTTAGTCTATTAGTGCTTATAGAATAGAACCTTCTGAGAAAAGGAGATAGTGACTAAGCTGGATAAGTTTACCCAGTTACTCGTCAAAATGTTTACATAACATGATAGGAATGGACATCTTTATCTTTTCCATACTAGGCTAGAGAGTGCCTCTTGACGCAATAATGTGTTGATTGAGTTTATTGTGGGTGGTTGCAAGGAATAATTGGGATCCTCCTCGTCCAGGTTCAATTCTTGCAGTGACATGACGAATATTATTTCACACACACACATACTATTTAGGGTCAACATTCAGATTTTTTTATTGTGTGAAAGAAGTTCCTTGAGCGAATGGTTGGGACACAGTAGGGCTCGATAGTGGGATGTGGGGTTTGATTCATGCTTATCTTGTACCAGATCTACAGAGCACTAAAATAATGGTAGATTAAAGGATGAATGCGAGGTTAAGGGAGGTGGAGGGGTCCACTCCTAACGAAATATTTTGGCAGGTAAAAATATTCATATGGAAGAAAAAAAGGTTTCTTCTAGTGCCCTCGCAACGTCTCTAAAGGCACCCATTTTAGGCGATAAATGGAAAGCAAGTTCAAAGGGCCATTTCATCCCAAAAGCCTAAAAAAACCCTCAATTTGTAATACCCACAAAATGTTTGGATGATCACAGAAAGCACATGCAATATCATGCTTTCATCTATAAATTTATTGGAGGTTGGCCTACGGAGAGGGAGTTGGAAAGACGTTTCAACAAACATGGAAACCAAAAGGGGAAGTAACTTTGAGATTGGGGCCAAAAGGGTTTTTCATGGTAATTTTCTTCAATTTGGAGGATAAAGCTAGAATTTTTGAGGGGGGACCTTATTTCTACAATAATGTTGGCTTATATATTATACATTGGGAAGCATGTTTTAACCCAGAAAAAGAGGAGTTTTTATCGACACCAATGTGGGTAAGGTTGTATTCTCTTCCTGTGGATTTCTGGATACCTGAAATACTAGAGGGTATTGGCCATGCTTTAAGGTGTTTTGTAAAGATATATGAAATAACTAGAAGAGGAAAAAATATGTATTATGCTCGCTTATGTGTCTACATGAACATTTCTCTGCCCTTTCTAGAATCTATAGAGTTGGACAAGGCTAGGGAGAAATTTGGAACCAACCAGTTGACCATGAACATGCACCTTTTCACTGTAGTTATTGTCATTAGGGATTGTTTTTAGCAAAGGAAGGAGCAAACAACAGGAGGTGTATTGGGATTTGAGGGTTTCACCAAGGTTACAACTAGAAGAAGGACTCAGAAGAGCCATAATGCTCAAACCTCATATCCAATGGAGGGTAAGAACTCTTTCTCGCTCTTGGAGTCGATGGAGGAGGACCCTAAAATTTTAGAAGATATTCCAATGCTGGATAAATCCTCGACAACAATTCAAGATAAACTAACCTAAAAAGAAATTTGGAGGAAGATGCAACTCAAGTAGGTGATTATAATTACTTTGGTTTACCAAGAATCGAGGAAGTTTCCATGTTAATGAAGCAAAGCCCTAATGAACTAACAAGTGTAAAGCAACCTCTGGTGACCATGGTGAATGAGTGGGCTGAACAGGATTTGGGAGATTTAACAAAGGAAAATTGGGAGCAATGTGTCGTTGCTTATATCAATTTGAAAACAAAACAATGTCAGGCCTTAAGAGAAGGAAAAGAGCCACGCTCCATTTAAGCCCTCAAAGAGAAAGAGAAATATATTCCCATTAAATAATTAATGAAAGATCTCAAAAAGAAGGGAAGGAAAACCAAGAAGGAAGTGCTGCAAAATGCATGAGACACCCTCGTCAACTCTAATCAAGTAGCTACCTTTCCAGAATTATTTCCATCATTATTGAACCCTTCATCATGAATACCTTATCTTGGAATATTAGGGGATTAAATAGAAAATAAAAGAAATGATATCTTAAAGACAGAATCAGGGTGGAGAAACCAACGATTGTCATTTTGCAGGAAACAAAAATAATGGAGGACAAATTGCCTCAAATTGTTGATAAATGTTAGAAAGGTTGTCAAACAATGGCCCTCAATATGAAAGGTAGTGCAGGGGGCTGATGATTTTGTGGAGCCCTTTAGAGGTCATTTTTGAAGATTGGATGGTCAATCTAAGGATCTTGACTAGAATATTTCGTTATGTTGGGACGAAACATCTAGTCTTTCTTACAGTAGTGTATAGACCCTCTACAACAGGAGACAATGGTCTTTTCCTAGATCAACTCATGGCCACTAAACAACTGATTGGATAATCCTTATGGGTGGTCATTGGAGACTTCAATCTCATTAGATCATTAAATGAGAAGAGAGGAGGAGTGTACATATTGGACCCATAATTGATCTCCTTTGATAGGTATATATAACTACTCCATTTTGTGGATATCCCGACCATAAATCGTCTCCACACATGGAACAACTGACAGGGCGGAAAGCATCAAATAGCGAGTTGGTTGGACCGCTTTCTTCTCTCTGAGGGATTTATGCGCAAACAAATTTTTGTCGAAGTTCTTATTTTTCCTTGAATGGGTTCATATCATTGGCCGATTAGCCTAAAGTTAGATTTGAAGGAGGCCCCCCATAATCATCCCTTTTGATTCAAACAATTTTGGTTACAAGAGCCTGGTTTTGTGGAGTGTTTAAAGGAATGGTGGCTATAGATCAAGGTTGGAGGTAAGTACAAAAAACATACCTTTCAACTAAAGATTAAAGTATTAAAGAGCAAGACAATATTATGGAATAAGTAATATTTTGACAACATTTTTGAAGAAAAGGTTATGTTAGAAGGGCAGATGCATCATATACAACAACATATGATTTTGGAGGGAAGATCACTTGAAATTCTAGTGGAGGAGGGGATCACTCTCAACATAATGGAGCAACCACGACAACATGAAGAAATCACGTGGAAACAAAAATCCAAGGTCCAATGGCTCAAGGGGGGGTAGAGGAACTCCAAATTATTCCATAATTCCATGTTACAGACGTGTCATAATAATAGGATATTATCTATTTAGGGAGAAAATGGATATAGGGAAATCCTACATCATAAGATAAAGGAAGAATTGATAAGTTATTATCAAGGTATCCTAACTAAGCACTCTACCTGGAGATATTCAACCATCAATTCAGTTCTTCAAACATTCCTAGGCTTGTTAGCAATGATCAAAATGTGGTCCTTATGAGACCAATATCATCTCAAGAAGTGGAAATGGTGGTTTCAAATTTTCCTGGGAACAAGGCCTTAGGACCCGAAAACTTCACCTCTGAGTTTTTTAAGGAATGTTGGGAATCCCTTGGTTCAAATATTCATGAGGTGGTGGAGGAATCAAGACATACTCTCTCGATCCCAGCCATAGTTAATGTAACATTTGTCACCCTCATTATGAAAGGATGGAATTCCAAGCATCGCAATGGTTTTTTCCCTATAACACTTTGTAATGTTATCTATAAAATAATTTCAACAATAATCATAAATCGATTGAAGCCACTGCTTCCAGTTTAATATCATTGGATCAGACCGGCTTTGTAGAGGGAATTCATATTATGGATGGCATTGTTGTGGCACAAGAAATTATTCATTCCTTAAGGGTCACGAAATGCCCAGGTATGATTATTAAATTGGATTTTTCAAAGGCTTATGATTGGATTAGATGGCCATATTTGTTACAGGTCCTGGAGGCTTTTGGATTCTTAGGGAAGTGGTTATCCTAGCTCGCATCACCCATTTCATCTGTATTCTTCTCCATTCTCATCAATGGATCACCTTCGTCTACCTTTTCCTCTTCAAGAGGGCTGAGGAAAAGAGACCCTCTCTCACCTTTTCTTTTCATTTTTGCAATGGAAGGGTTAGGATGAATGTATAGGAAATTGTGTTCTCATGGTTATATATCTAGTTTATGACTATTTGCTGATGATTTCTCTCTGATGCATCAACAATTTATGGATGGTGTTGTTCATTTTGGGCCACCCACTCTAAAGGAAGTGAAGGGAGTAAATAAGACTTTACAAGCTTTTATGGAAGTCTCAGTAACACTTGTAAATAAGGGAAAACCACCATCTATTTTTTTAATTGTGAAGAGGGAGTTCATCCAAATACTTGGGCATGCCCCTTGTTGTATATCATAATCGAGTGTCAACATGGGAGGATCTTATTGAGAGGGTTCAAAGAAGGATCAATAATTTGGTTTTCCGGGCACTCAATCTTGATAGTCGCCTTGTGCTCACTAAATTAGTACCGCAAGCAATTCCAAACTATTAGATGGCAGCCTTGTCCATTCCTAAAATAGTTTGTTATCATCTTGGCTCTTTATGGACTGAATTCCTATGGAAGGGATTAACTAAACCACACAAATGGGCTCTTTTTAGATGGGACAAATTGATAATATCAAAGAATATGGGAGGCTTGCGCTTACGATATCTAGAATTGATTAGCCATGCCTATGGTATGAAGTTGTGGTGGTCCTGGGTTCAAGGAGGCCATGAACTTTAGAAACGTATTTGGCTCATGAAATATGTACCTTTGTTCACACAGGAGGAGAGGTTGTGTTTTCAGGGATCTGGTACGTGGTTGTGGGAACATAAATATAAGGATCTGATGAGACAATATCCCTTATGGGATGTAAAAGGTGGAACGAATTCATCCTTCTGGGAGGACACTTGGAAACAACATCCTCCCTTGGATAAGAATGATGGTTTGTATCCTATTGTTGATGGTGCTGGACCTGCCAACATGTTAGGGGATCTCCCCCGTAAGAAGTCACATTTAGACCTCAGACCATTTGGTGTAGGAGTCCCAGCAGCGGGTCGTACAGTATCGCCTTGACCACGGTTTCACACAGAGGAAACTAAGATTTCCCTATTGGTAGCAAGGGTGTGAAAATGGCGGCAAGTCAGGGAAGGTGCATGAACGATTATAACACACGGAAAGTGGGGTGAGTGTGCCCCTTGGAAACTTGTGATAGCACGCATCTTGTAAGGGAACACATGAGTGAAGATGCATCACAAATTGGAAATAAAGTTCGT